>CABHPR010157050.1:0-16505 GCA_902168415.1 Peromyscus melanophrys | reverse complement strand
GCTCTATTTCCCAGTCTCTTTAGAGACAGGTATCCCAGACCAGGAGAGGAGCAGGGACTCTCTGGGCCTTCCAGTGACTTAAGACCCAGACTGCTTGATGATAACAGATACAAGGGCTATGTATGGCAGAGGAGGTAGTGGGAGTTCTTGCAGTGAGTGGGGGGTTAGGATGACTTCGTCATTGGCCAGCCAGGCCCACTAGCACCCTCCTCAATCTGTTTCTATTATCTGAAGCAGGGGACAGCCGAGGGACTGCTGGAGGGGACACTGGCTCTTTGCCCTACGCTCACAGTGGGGATGTATGCCTGGGCATTGGGCAGGGGTATAAGGGGGTCTGGGCATAGCATTTCAAGGTGATGGCGGGAATAGTATGGAGAACACCAAATCTGGGCTAGAGTGAGTTGGAGGACAAAGTGCTTTCGACAGCCACCCAGGGGTGCTGTCTAGATGGGGTCTCCCTGCAGGCTCTGCAGCAGCACATGTCTGATTCTGACCTGTGGTTCCAGCAAAGCTCTTGGTACCTTAGCTATTACCATATTGAGCAAGATGTCACATAGTCTCCTTTACAGATGGGAAAACAGACCAGAAAAGAATGGTATTGTTTCCAGGACCCATGCTAGGAAGTAAGCGAGCTGAGATTTGAACCCAGGTCCCTGATCCCACGTCTCATGTCCATCCTGTGCTTCTTCCCATTCTCCACTTTTGTGGGGGTGGAGTTGGGGGATAGAGTCAAGGCCTGGGGCAGGAGGCTGTCCAGGAGCAGCTTAGGGCTTGAGCTGAAAACTAAGGATGCTCTCCTGGCCACGGGACCTACTGGAACCTTGCCAGATCAGACCAGGATTCCAGGGGCTTAAAATCCCTGTAAACGGGCATGTCCCTCTCTTGCAGGCAGGGAATGGGGCTTCCAGAGACACAGTAGTGAATTAGGTGCTAAAGATGTCCAGGCAGTGCCCCAACCAGGCAATTAGCTCAAGGTCTGTTGCAGACATTAGGCAGGATTGGGGACCAGATGGCTGCCAGGCTCAGCTTTGTATGCTGTCCTGGGACAGGACTTGCCTGGCCTTCTGGTTGACATTTCCAGCTCTGGCCAGGAGGGAAGGTGGTAGGTAACCTTGGGTGTGGCCCCCTGCTGGGAAAGCCAGTTATTAGGCAGGCTTTCCCCCTCTCTGGGCAGTGTGCAGGCCTAATTAGCACTCCGAGAATTTCTGTCCACGGCACTGCGGAGGGGGGGCTTCCCATCATCGTCCGAGGCTGAGGGCCTGCTGGGTCCACCTCATGCAGGCTGAGGTGTCATCGGGCAGCAGCAGCAGCAGCAGCATGTGGCCCTCTCTGACTTTTCCCATTTGTTTCTTTCTAGTTCTCCAAGTTGCTTCTTACCAACAAAGAAACGGAGGTGCAAGGAGGGAAGCTTGCTGGCTGGAGGTCATTTGTCTGATTTCCCAAACCCTGCACATGTTTATTAAGCCAGAGAGGTCTCCCTTCCCTTCCCACCACAACAAGTTGGTGATTTTCCTGGTTGCCCAGAGTCACACAGTTAAGTGAAAAAGCCAGGGTTTGAACTTACGTCTATTAGGCTAAAGAGCCTTAACTCTCCCCAGCCTCCAGTTCTCCCTGTGATGTGTGAGAGAGACTCTTTGGGCTGTAGGACACACAGGAAACCAAAGCCCAGAAAGAACCTTATTCGTATGTATGGTAGAAAAGCGAGCTGGCAGCTGGCTTCAGCTAAAACTGGGTCCAGGCGCTCGGTGTCTTCGCGCTCCATCTTGCTGGGTTTCCTCTGATTCTCCGGAAGAGGTTTCTTGTCCTTCCCACCTTCCATCCAACCAGATTTATAACTTCATCCTTCTCAGAGGCTCTAGCCCAAATCCTGCCGACTCTGATCCGATGAATCTCTCTTTTGTGCTTTTACACCAGTCACTGGGGACACAGAAGCTGATGCAGCCAGGACTAGATCCAGGGCCAGTCAGAGGATCTAGGTTGGGATAAGGAAAAGCCAGTTCCATTGAACTATAATCTCTGAAAATGGGACCCATGATGGGTCACAGCATGATATACCAGGTGAAAAGCCAGTGCCTGCCGGGGGCCCTCACCTCAAAGCATATTGCAAGCCCAGAGACACAGGTTGCTGGGACCCACCTAACAGGTGAAGGTGAAGCTCACCTTCAGAAGGCCTGGGGGCCACTCTCGGCTTTATACTGCTGGCAGGTTCTGAGGATCCTGATACTGCAGGTTCCCATTCTTCTCCTCTTGTGTTCTGACCCTCAGTGCATGCTCCTGTGCCATGTGGGGATGTGTCCCCACGCCAGACCTTCAACTTGGGATGCACTCACCTCAAGGCACGTGATACCTTCCAAGAGGCTCAGGGACACAGCAATCTCACAGGAACGTGCACAGATCTTCAGCCTCCCTCAGGGCTCTGTGCTAGCTTGGCCTCCTGCACATGTCCCAGGGACCAACAGGCTCTTCTGCCCTCCCTTTCCCACAGTGGCCCTTCTCCACTTCACTGGAGAAGGCGGCAGCTCTAGTCACAATGCATTGCTCTTTGGGCCTTGCCCTGGGCTGTGGAAAATTCTAGAGCATTGAATCCAAGGTAGGGATGCTGAGTCATGGTGCCTTCATCCTGTGGGAGGGACCTCTGCCTTCCCTACTTAGTATCTACCAGCTCTAGAAAGACGAAATATGGCTTTTGTCTTGGCCCAGTTGGGCTGTTCTGAGCTTAGGCATAGCTGGACAGCAGGAGTGGCAACAGCTTGGCTTGGCTACCTTGTCTCTCTTGTTC
Organism: Peromyscus melanophrys; assembly: GCA_902168415.1. Taxonomy (NCBI): domain Eukaryota; kingdom Metazoa; phylum Chordata; class Mammalia; order Rodentia; family Cricetidae; genus Peromyscus; species Peromyscus melanophrys. The sequence goes on along the minus strand of CABHPR010157050.1, from coordinate 13,726 downwards.
TCCAAACCTTGCCTTGCGTTGCATTGAGTGGTAACAGAGGGTTCCTCATAGGGAGAGAGATATTGATGGTGGTAGAAGCTTGATTCTGGAGACACAAACTCAGGGCTAAGTACTCAGTCCATTTGACCATCAATACTTCTACCTTCCCATGCAGATGCCCATCCATCCACCTGTCTATCCATGCATTTGTGCATTTTTCCATCTGTCCATACATCTATCCACCCATCCATCCATGTATTCACCCATCCATCCACACATACATCATCCATCCATCTATCCACCCATCCATCCACCCATTTATTGGCCCATCATCCATCCATCTATCCACACATCATCCATCCATCTATCCACCCATCCATCCATCCATCTACCCACCCACCCATCCACTCATCATCCATCCATCTACCCACCCATCCATCCATCCGTCTATCCACCCATCCATCCATCCATCTACCCACCCACCCATCCACTCATCATCCACCCATTATCTACCCACCCATCATCTAGCCATCCAGCCACCCATGCATCCATCCTCCATCCATCCATCCATCCATCCATCCATCCATCTATTCATCCATCCATTGGCACACTCACCTGCCTATCTACCTACATACTGTGTAAGATTTGGAAAAGGCAAATCCCAACTGGGGAGCCATGCCACTCTCCTGTCCACTCCTGTCATAGCCTATGTCTCTGTGAATTCTCCATCTCTCTCGGTTTCAAAGCAGGAGTGAAATGTTCCCAGCTTACCTATTTTTTAAATTACATTTATTTACCCTGTGTGTGTATGTGTGTGAGTGCCACGGTACATGTGGAGGTCAGATGACAGCTTGTGGGACTCAGTTCTCTTCTTCCATCATGTGGGTCCCTGGGATCAAACTCAGGCTTGGTGGCAGATGCCTTTACGTGCTGAGCTATCTCGTCAGTCCCAAACTCACTTTCTGCAGATTGTCCCACGTAAAATACCATGCACTGGTGCTTAGCATGTCCCTGTGGAACACTTGTGTCCTCACTTAACTTTCATACAAACATTACTAGAGTCTATAAATACACTTTCTGTTTGGCTTTGTTTTGAGACAGAGTCTCCCTATGTATCCCAGGTTGGCCTTGAACTTTCCATGTAGCCCAGGCTGCTCTTGAATTCCTGATCCTTCTGCCTCCACCTCCTGCACGCTGGATTACAGACATGTATCACTCTGACCTGGCCCCGCTCCCTTCTTTTTCCTCGCATCCGAGGGCACATCTGTCATTTGCTGTCACTTGTCATTGACATGGATTTATTCAAGATCTAATGAACTTGATTGTGTGAGATATAGCTTCTGCAGAGTAGCTGTGATTTTCAAAGTTACTGACAGGGTCTCATGAGCAAAGTAGGCTAAGCCTATCCTACCCAGCTGGTACACATACACAGATAGACAGTCTCAGTCTTCAACATTCTTCTGGCCTCTGGCTGCTTACACACCTTCCACATAGTCCCTTAGGAGGACATTGTGGGAAAGCCTGGGCATACACCAGCTTATAAGGCGTGGGTCTGCCTTCCTGCCTTCTTCCTCTCCTCCACTTGCAATGTTTCTGAGGGCTTACTCTATCCTGGGCTCCTTGGAACCCCAAAGTGAGTGTCACACATGTGGCTGAAAAGCAATGTAGTCAATAGCAACCATCATGTGGTAAGTACCACCATGGGAAGGTCTGCACACATGCAGTCAGAGAAGCCTGCCTGGAGGAAGCCACACTCAGGCTGAAGAGAGCAAAAGTTGGAAGGGAGAAAAGGGGTAGGCTTCTCTGCGGGGCGTTTGCCCACCAACCCCACAGCTCCCCAGAGTTTTCTTGAGTGCAAGCAGCAGGAAATATTAGATAGAAGGATTTAGATTGTGGAGATAAACAGATAGAAAATAAAGAACAGCCTCAAGAGGGCCTGAAACCTATTCCATCCAGCCCTGACTGTCTCTGCCCCAGGGTATTTATAGAGACACCAAGGGGGTGGAGCAAAAGACCTCCCCCCAGCACAGCCAAGTGCAGATCATCTCAGACACCTGCACTCAGGCCCGTGGCCCTTATCATCCTCTCTATGTGGACCTGCTGGGTAAAGCCATGAGGAACCTGAAAACGGGCTCCCACACTTCTCCTGGGAGGACCTTGCATTGGAAACACCTGCTGAGAGAGCAGGTCGCAGACTCTGGGTGGTCCTCCTTGTGTCTCCCTCCTGCCCCCCCCCCTCCAATCTGTTCAGTTCCACCATATCAATGTGACTGGCATTTGTTTACCTGGAACCTCCAGCTGGGCCAGCTTGGATCCCAGAGAAAATCCAGCCCATAGAAGGGGCTCACAGGCTAGTGACAAAGTCAAGCTCACAAGCAGGTTGATTATTACATTTTGGAGTGGAGTGTGGCTTGGCGGTAGAGTGCTTGCCTAGTATTCAAGAAGCCCTGGGTTCTAGCCCCAGTATTAAAAAAAAAGTGAAAGAAAACATGCGTTTGATATAAGTGTAAAGTAATCCAATGAGACTAGACAAGACACACACAAACACGGGCGGAGGTGGGGGAGAGGAGAGAGAAAAGAGAGGAGAGAGAGATTGGGCATGGAGGGGTCTTTGTGCATAAGAGGCTAGAAGGGGAGACAGATGAGATGTTTCCGCCATTGTCTCTGAAACTTCTGTTGGTCATGGGGCTTTTCCAAGGTAGATTCTAAAGGAAGAGTGCTGGGGAGAGCATGGCTGACGTCTCAGAACACGACAGTCAGCTCTGAGCACACAGTGGGGAAGGGACCTCAGAGAGGCTACCCCCACCCGAATCTGTGCGATGAGTCTAGACTTCCCACACCCACCATGCCAATGTTCCCTTTGCCAGTAACTGGGTCGTGTGATCCCACTCTGGCCAATGAGTTATAGAGGTGGGGAATCTTTTCTACAGAGACTTCTTAACTCTTAGACAAAAGGGAGAGGCATAGTGACAGACCCCTGTAATCTTCGCACTTGGGAATCAAAGATAGAAGGATTGTGAATTTAAGGTCAACCTGGTCTATACAGGAAGACCCTCTCTCAAAACAACAGCAACAATAAAGTCACAACTCTTTTCTGTGAGTTTGGCTTTTTTGTGAGGATGCAATGGCTGGAGCTATTGCAGCCATTTTGCAACCGTCAGGAGAGGAAGTCGTTGCACCGAGGAGGACGGACCCAGGAGGACCGCAGAGCAAAGGGATGGAAAGAACGAAGCCACATGGGGTCTTGTCAGCTGAGGTGATGGAATTTCCTTGGGTCTGCTTCTCAGTTGGGTTTTATGGTATGTGCTGCTGAAAACTCAGCCGATAGAGAAGAGGAGGCGAGTCCTGAAGAGAAGGGAGGGTGGTCCAGGAAGGGGACAGAGACCACAGAGTGCTGAGAACACTGGATAACTGGGAAGGGCAGCCAGTCCCAGCAGGTCCTGAGGTGAGGTTGCACAGGGCTCAGCCAGACAAAGCAGCAGCCCTGAGCCCTGTCCTCCGAGGCTCTCGCAGGGCTCCCCTTCCTCAGCTGCCCCCCCTCCAATCTACCTAGGAGGGCCATGCAGGTAGGAGCCATCGAGGCCTGGGTGCATGTACCAGTCTCTGTGCCAGCCCCACACTGGGTTGAAAGGGTAGACTGCGGCTCCTGCTGCACAGAGCTCCCAGACGGGGTGCATGCTGGAACAAACCTGCTATAAACACACGCTCAGCCTTCAGAGGGAGGGCTGCAGCTGGCTCCGGGACTAACATTTGCTTTCTATTTTAATGTTGTGAGTATATTTTGATGATCAATTTCTATATATGGAAGAAACATAAATTTCCCTTTTAAGTACATATGAGCAAGGGCAGAAAGAGTTAATTAAAGGAACAATAAAAAGAATGTTACAGGTGGCGTGTGAATGTGCAGAAACGCGTGCAATAAGAATTTAACAGATGTGCGTACTCAAGCATGTGTGTGCATGTGTGCATGTGTGCGTGCATGAATGTGTGTTGCAGGGATGTATGCATATATGTTGCATGGATGAGTGTGTGTGTGTATTCATGTGTGAGTGCATGCATGTGTGTGTTTCAAGAGTGTAAGAGTGTGTGAATGTGCATGTGTATACAGTGTGTGCATGTGCATATGTGCACATATGTGTGTCACATGTATGTATACATGCATGTGCCTGTATGTGTTGCACATATGTGTGCATGTGCATATGTGTGGGTGAGTGATGTTTATCTGCTCAGTCCTTCCAGGCCTGTGACAACAGGTTCTTTTGGAATTACTGTGTCTGAGTTTTTAACATGGCTTTCCTGGGAGATGCCATGTGTATGAACATGGCTCTCTGCTCTTCTGTTGCTGGCTGGTCCTGGGTTTGTATCCAGAAAGGGCACCCCTACCCCTGGAGACAGGGCTGGGACGTACAGGGCAGCTGCTCCCTACCCCACAAGGGACTTGAAGCTGTGGTGAGGAAGGCAGGATGGGCAGTTAACAGGGAGCCTTGCTGTATGATGTCACGGTGAGGCATCTGTAAGCTGAGAGTCACCTCTTCATCAATGAATTGGAAAATAACTTTACCTTTGGCATGTTCCTTTTATTTGTTTTCTATTGGTATTTTGATACAGGGTTTCTTTGTGTAGCCTTGGCTGTCCTGGAACTCTCTTTGTAGCCCAGGCTGGCTTCAAACTCAGAGATCCACCTGCCCCTGCCTCCCAAATGCTGGGATTAGAGGTGTGCGCCACCACTACCCGGCTGGCATGTTTCTTTTAAATACCTTATTTAATACAGTCATTAGGGATGGACACACAGGCATTAGATCTATAACTCCTGTTGGGATACAACCCACCTAACATGTCCTCTCTCCCTAAGACAAAATCTTGACAATTATAAACATCAAAATCACCAACCAAAGGCAAAACTGAGCAAACTTTGCCCCCAGATGGCTCTTTAAAAAGATACTTCGTTTCCAGTATGAGAAGAGAGGGAAGGCCAAGGCTTGCCTTTTTGATGCTGGCTAGAAATGTTTGCATCAGGTGATCTAAACATTTATATCACTCTGTGTGTGTCTGTATTTGTCAGGGTCTCTACAGGAACAGACCCCCCCAAATAAATTCATAATGCAAAGGGAATTTAGCACTGAATACTGGAGAGGCTGGGAACCTGCTCAGTCCACAAGGCTGGACACTGCAGCAGTCCCAGCCTGCTCTGAGGGCTGCTGGTCTTCAGTCCACATCGAAAAGTCTGAGAATCTGGGGCCTGATGTCAATGGAGGGTGGCAGCAGCAGCAACAGCAGTAAGATGGATGCGCTCGTTAGCAAGACACAAAGGTGGACAGGCAAAAAGAGCATGGCTTTTCCTTCAGAGCCCCCTGTGCCTGGGCTGCTTGCTCTGGGGAAAGGGCTTCTCTTGTCAGTTAATCCTTCCTGGGAATGTCCTCACATACCTACCCAGAGGTTGTACCTTTTACTTGATTCCAGATCCGGTCAAGTTGACAATCAATATAAACCGTCACAGTGTCCATGACCACCCGTCAAATGGCTGTGGATATTGATTTGGGTACTGTGAATACATTTTAGCAAGTTGACAAATATTCAGTCACAGATTCAATCAATCAACCAATCTATTATCTACTTATCAACCATCTTTGTCATCTGCCTATTATCTATTTATCTGCATTTGTCTCCTACCTATCCATCTATCCATCCGTCCGTCCCTCAGCTCAGTGGGGTATCATCCATCAGTCACCGGCTCTAGTTGTCTGTCTGCTCTGGTTTGGGTTTCAACTTCTGTTTGGTTCTAGGAGCGATTCCAAGGCCTGTCCCGAATCCACACCTTTTTCTTTCCTCCTGTGCTGATCAATAGCACCAGGACCTCAGCCGTTCTGATCTAGTATATGAAGCACACAGCAGGTCCTCAGAGAGCTCAAGTTCCTTCCTTGAAGGATTGCAGGGCTGGCTAGTGGGAACCAAACGGCCCCTGTGGCAGAGAGAAGCGGTAGGCCATGAGAAGGTAGGCCAAGAGATTAAATGTAGGGAGAGCCCACGTCTCCAGCTTTCTCTTCCACCCTCAGCAGCAGCCATCATGATTTGCCAGGTTCCAGTACAGATGGAAGTCACTGGATTACAGACGGATGGCAAGCTATTTTTGGTGGAGTTGTGTGTGTGTGTGTGTGTGTGTGTGTGTGTGTGTGTGTGTGTGTGTAATGTACGCACTGAGGTTCTTGGCCGGCGCCTCTGTTTGTATCTGCTGTCAGCAAATCAGAGGCGCCATCCACATTTGTCATAATTCATTACACTAATTAGCCACGTTTGAGAACTGGGCTCGGGCCAGCAGGATCAGGAGGCCACCGCATTGTTGTGTCTCAGCCTCTTGGGTCAGAATTTCCACGGTCTGATGGGCTGCCATCTCCTGCACATGTGTCCCCTCACACGAGGACCCTGATGAAATCACCATGCTTACATCTGGGACTGTTCGCTGCAGATGATGCCCGTGGCAGGAGGCCAGAGGCAAAGAGCATTCCAGAACTTGGCTCTAGAGGCCCCATGCTGTACCCAAAGGAGTTTGGAATTACCCTGACGTCGGATACCAGGCTGAGCATCCTTCTGTGGTCTGTCCATCCCTGACTAGTCTCCTTGGCCCAGGCTTTGAGTAGGCTAAATGGCACTGGCTGCATCAGACCCGTTGAGACCCAGTTAGGGTAAGCTATTTTCTCTAGTCCCATCACAATGGGCACAGCCTTAGCCACTTCTGCTGTCAGGCTTGGAACCTTTGGTGGCTCTGCATTTTTGCCTCGTTCAAGTCCCATGTCCTGCTGGGTCCCCTTCTTAGTGTCTCTCAATCCTCCATCCCTGTGTGGGATTCCGTCATCTCTCACTTGGACAACAGTAGTGGCCTTGTCTTAGCCTCTTTCTCTGCCCCTTTTTCCTGCAGCCAGAGGCTTCTCTCTCTCTCTCTTATTTTTTTTTTTTTTTGGAGGGGAGGACCGAACTCAGGGCCTTGCGTTTGCTAGGCAAGCTCTCTATCACTGAGCTAAATCTCCAACCAAGGCTTCTCTTAAATGCAAACAGAAGCAGCGGTCCCTCTCAGGGACATTGCGACTGTTGGCTCTCCCTGACCCGCCCCACCAACCACCTCCTGTTTCCAAGCCTTGATTGCCAGCCTCCTCATCACTTCTTCCCACCTGTTTCTTTGACGTAAGTCAGTGTAACGGCTAATCTTGACTTCTCACCTTGATTAATACATACCTAGGAGATCAGTAAAGCACAATTCTGGGCGTGTCTGCAAGGCCCTTGCTAGAGATGACAGTGTAGATGGTTTGGAACCAACAGATTCAACACCTGAACAGGTAAGGAGGGGGTGGGACTTCCTGCTTGGTTGAAGGAAGCATGTCACTGGGGCTGTGTCCTTGGAGACTGTATCATAGCCCGCTTAGTTTTTATATTCCTTTACTTGCTTTCTGTCTGCCCTGATGTGGGCTCCTCCGTGCTGCTTCCTGTCCATTGTGGATGAAGATTCTTTCCCATCACCTCTTCCCAATGCCATGATGTTTTGTCAAAGCCAAGGAGGCAAGAAACCATGGACGGGGCACTCTGAAGAAGTCTTCCTTTGAAGTTGTCTCTGTCAGATGTTCCATCGGTGACAGGAAGCCGACAGAAAGGATTGGGGTCAGGAGGGCTGTGTGTGTGGTCATTGTTGACCTCGCAGTCTTTTATTTTTGTGAAATTTTAGTTTGTGTGTGTATACGGTGGACCCGAGTTTGATTTGACCAGGCCGGTGAACTCCAGGGACTTGTCTCTACCTCCCCAGTGCTGGAATTACAGCCACACCACTGAATATTACATGGATGCTGGGGGGTCAGCGTCCATCCCCCCCCAACTTCCTGCCCACCATGAACTGAGCAGCTTCTGTACAGACTGCCGCTGCCATGATGTTCGGCTTGGCCTCAGCACCGGTTCAGAGTCAACAGAGCCCAGGACTGTGGACTGGAATCTCTTAGACTGTGGGCTGAAACACAGCTTTCATACTTTAAAATGGACTCATCAGAGATTTCATTACAGCAATAACAATAGCAACACAGCTTTTGCTGCATGTAACCAAAAAAAAAAAAAAAAAAAAAAAAAAAAAAAAAAAAAACGGATTCCTGAATTATCAAAGCTAATATTTGTTCTACATGTCAGGTCAAGGGCAATTTTCTTTATTTGTTTTGACAAAACAAAGCCCTCGGTTCTTCCCATGTGCTCAGTGAATGGGCCACTCCTAAATGTTTAGTCACCTAGTCTTTGCTGCGTAGACACCAGGTGTTTGGTGACATTTAAGCTACTAGATCAAAACCTACCCAAAGTTAATGCCCAAACTGTCCCAATGTCTTGAGTCAACACATTGCCCCTACTGACCAAGCTGTTTTGAATTAAGTTTTCTGGGATTTTCAAGTTAAGGAAGACATCAAATCACACGCTGTGTTTGGACAAAGCAATAGACTGCCTTCTGCTGGCTGTGACCTGGGGTAGGGGAATGGGGGGGGTGAACTTGATCTTCGAATTATCTAAAACTCTCACCAACTTCTTCCCTCCCTTGGTGATAAGGACACCCTCTGCCTCTCATTTATAGTTTACAAAGAAGTCATATCCACTCTCATTTAAACTACAGACAACCCTGAGATGTGTGCAGATTGTTTCCATTTTCACAAGAGAGAACAGAGGCTCAGAGGAGCCTGCCAGAGACCACACAGCAAATGAATTTGCATCCTGTTCTCTCATTCTAGACCCTTCCCTTCTTAGGTCTGGAGATTTGGACTCAGGTTTTCGTGTATGCTAGGCAAGTACTCTACCACTGAGCTATGTTCTCAGCCTTAGGATTTATACTCATTCAGTTATTTAAGAACACCTAAACTGCCAGGCAGTGGAGGTGCACGCCTTTAATCCCAGCACTTGGGACGCAGAGGCAGGCTGATCTCTGTGAGTTCAAGGCCAGACTATAAACTAAGTTCCAGGACAGTCAAGGGATACACAGAGAAACCCTGTCTCAAAAAAACAAAACAAAACAAAAACCCCACAACAAACAAACAAAAATCCGAAAACAAGCCAAAACAACCCCAAAAAACCCCCAAAAGGCCAAAAAGCAAAACAAAAAAGCACAAGTAAATTTGTTGAATGCTTACGGTGTATATATAGACAGCTTGTTAAACTTCAACAGTACATCAGTGAACTTGGCAGGGCCTCTATCTATCAAGGGTTTGAGGACACAGACAGACAGTTGCAGTGACGTGGAAACGGATGTGATGGGAGGTGGGTAGGTGGTGGGAGGTGGGTAGGTGGCAGGAATTGCCTCTTTATTCTGAGCTTGAACAATAGGGCCACAAGTCACCACTGAAATGAACAAAACTCAACCACTTCCAATCTATGTGTCTCATTGCTCAAGATTCAGATTCTAGGCTTGAGTTGGAGAGAGGTGAGGAAAGAGCCAGTTGGAGCAGGTGAGGAAAGACACAACGGAAGATGTGTAATGGGGACTAGGCAACTCCCCAGGAGGAAGTTGGGAAGTTGTTAGGAAGGAGGATGCTGATAAATGTCTGCTGTAGTTCAGGATGCCCCGGCTGCGGACGGCTCTGGCTATACAGTTGAGTGATACAGTAAGTACTAGTGTTGCTGCGAATTCTAAACTGGCTTTTATGAAGTAGAAGTTGGATTTTTGTCCTCCTGGTTCTTCCAGCTTACTTAGCCCCGTCTTCTGTGCCTGTTTGTAAACATTTTAGGGGAAGGTAAAGATGACGAAAAGGGCCAATCTTCATCATAACTTTCAGGAACGTAAATGCCTGTTGTGGGCTCTCTACACCATTAATGGCAGACACGACTGATGATGGATTCTGGCATTCTTTCCCCTTGAGCCCTGATAAAATCTCTGCGCTTTCACTGGCCTCCATGCAGCCACAACCAATGACTCAGAGTTTACACATGACCTGATGCCTATTGGCCAGTCCTGTTTTGGAGACATGAGGTCTTAGGATCTCATTTGTTCCCTTTGTTACATAAGGGCCCAATGGATGTGTCTATGGGTTCTGAGCATCTGGGTCAGGAAGGTCTTTCAGAGACTGGGTGAAGGGTCACCTCCATGGAGTCTCCCCTTTCCCTTCCTGGGGCTTCAAGATTGGGTCATGAGTGGTGATCAGACTTGCTAGGGAGCAGGGGGTGTGTTTTTCTCCTTGTCTGTCTTGGCAGCTCCCCACAATGGCTAGGACCATCACACTAATTAGGGAGTTCCTACTGTGCATGCCTGCCCCACCTCTCAGCTGCAAGTGCTAAGCCTTTTTACTGATGTGGACACTGACCTTGAGTAGCATACTTACCCAGGCACCAAGAGAGAGTAGGGTCTCTGTCGCTTCTTGTGATTTGCCAACTGTAGTCCCATTTAAACCACCCTCCCCACACTTCCCAACAGGGGTGTAGATTACGTCATATTTTCTAGAAGCATTTCAGTTCATACAGGGTTAGTTTCTCTACTGCTTCTCAGTTGTGACACACACTTGCTGGTTACCTGTGAAGACTGTCTCTTCATTTCCCAGTCTCTCTTGCAGGTCAGTGGTAGAAGGGTGGCTGTCCCTGGCCAGAGAATACAGACAAGGGAGTTGTGCAATTTCTGGGCCACGAAAAGGGCCTTGGTGGCTTCCCTGGGGATAATCACACTCCTGGCTGAGAGGAGCCAAGCTACAGTTGGAGGCACCATTTGCCTTCCTGGGACCCTGCCGAGAGCTCTCCTTGCTGGGGACAGACAGTGCTGTACAGAGCCACAAGCAAATGAACAGGAGCCAGCTTTCTAGTTCTCAGGCCTCCTGTTGTCTCTCCTCACTTCTACCTCGCCATCTCCTTGTCCTTCAGAAAAGTGCTCAGCCGCTTGGAGCTGCTTTGGTGACTGTCGCTTGGACTTCAAGACCTGTGGCTTAGAGGACTGCCACCTCCTGGAGAGGACTTCAGAACATTTCCAGTGCTGGGGCTCAAGCTAAGGGTCTGTTACCCCCCCCCCCCCCCACCCCCGCCACAAGGGCTATATCACTGAGCTACAACTCCAGCCTCCAGATGAATGTTCAGGCCTGTGACTTTGCTAGAAGTTCTGGGGGTTCCTGCGGAGTGGGACAGGGGCAGCATTGGACGTTTTCCCCAGGCCTGAAGGGAGAGTCCTATCTGGAATCTTACATAACTCCCATAGGAAGATTAGAGGTGATGGTGCGCAGTGAATGCTGGGAAACTCCTGGGGGGCGTGGCCTGGTGCTTCGACGAGGACCACACTAAAGAAAGGGTAGCCGTGGGTGGGTGATCTGCTTCTCTCCACCCTCAAATACCCACGTTTTTGACCTCCTTTCCCACTACTGCTGCTGGTTGCTTTCAGCTACCTTACCAAACCCTGTTCCTTCTCTGTGTGGCTTCAGCAATGACCACAAGCCTCCTCCCAGCCTCGGGAGATGTTCCCTCAGGGTCAATCCTGCTTTGACTGGGGGATGCCTGAGAGCAGGGTCCAGATCGTGTGAGGGAATGAATGACAGGATTTATGAGTGTGCACCAGAATGCAACGAATCTGTCCTTTTAGGAGTCATGGTGGGCTAGGGCTCTCTGGGAGCCCTGGGATGGTAGTGGTGGTGGCCGCCGCCAGCGGTGGCCCCAGTAGGGAAAGAGAGGGAGAAATGCAGCTGCTGGGATGGGGCTCTCCCCCTACCTGCCTGTCTTCTGGCTCCTGCTCCCTCAGCTTCCTTCCCATGCTGTGATCCGAGGACCCTCCTGGCCCTGCCCTTCGGCTTTCTTGGCTGGAGTCCTTCAGAAGCTGTTTCTCTTGGATGAAGCATCCCCTCCCCAAATCCCCATAAAAGGGTCAAAGTATTTTCTTTGACTCAATAAAGCAATGAAAGTCCAGGGATGTCTCGAGAGCTGAATTTGCATTTTTCCTGGCTTGTTCAGCCTTGAGCCCCGAAGCCTTTAGACAATAGTTCAGGGAAGCCTGCGTTATTGGATCAGCAAGCACAAGAATAGGAGAGCTATTCTGCTAACCAGTGGCAGGCACAGACTTGACCTTGGGTGTCTAGACTCAAATCTTGGGGAGGCCATTCTCTGCTAGGTGGCCTCCCTGCTTCGCATTGATTCCCCTCTGTGATGGCACAGGGATGGCTTGGGGTGGGTTCTAGGAACCCAGACTCTCTGCAGCAAAGCAACGTTGTGTCCATGTGCACTCTGCTGGGCAAGGCCACCTGCAGGTAGAAAGATGGCAGAGAAGAGGGGAGGGGTTGCCTCACAGGGATCCCTACTAAGTCCCTGCCAGGGACTGGCGAGGCTGGGTGGGGGTGCAGAGCCAGCAGACCGGTAGAGAGAAGTATGCACCAAGTGAGTGCAGTCTAATGCCAGTAGCTCATTAACTGCTACATGGACCTCATAGCCTTCTACATGGATACCAGGTGGGTACCATCATTGGTACCATCATTGCCATCTTATGGATGAGGACACTGAGGCCAGACAGGTGACCAGTGGTGGTCCTGGACTGACATCCAACATTTATCAACACCCCAAGCACAGGTTTGGATTCCTCCTAGTTTGGAGGAGATTTGAGGTGAGAGGTGGCAGCCCCAAGAGTGGGAAAGCATCAGGTTGATAGGCAGCCAGTGTGGTGCCAGGCAGACCCAGTGCTCACCTGGGCTTGTGGCTGTGTGTCTTTAGACGGCTAGCAGGTGAGGTCTTTCTGTGCTTGTGGGGGTCTGGATTCCCCTTGGCCAGTCAGTTCTTCTGGAAGCCTAACCACTTTCTCAGTCTTCCGTGTACACAGCTGATCTCACCTCACATTCCCCCTGGTGGGCGGACCGGCTCCTTGGGAAAGGGGGTTCCGTTTTTCGACAGTCCAACCCTCCGCCCTCCTTTGCACTCTTTAGCCTTGGCCAGCCCCCTGGGCCCAGCTTGAGAACAGCCGCTTACCCTCCTGCCAAGCACGGAGTGGGAAGGGAAGGGCTGTACAGCCCAGCCATGAGTCCCAGCCAGGGAAAGATCAGCTGAGATGACTGTGGCTGCTGAGGGGCCAGGACCAAGGCATGGGGACTTGGGACTGGGAGAGGCAGAGGGGTGGCTGGAAGGTCAAGGGGTGAGCAGAGGCTCTCTCAGTCCAGCTCAGCCTGGGTGCAAGAGCCCTAGTTTCACAGCTGCAGCTGGAGGGGCACAGGGTAGGAAGTGGCCTCTCCCCTTTCTCCTTAAAGGGGCCAGCTAGACCTCTGAAAGAGGTAGGTCCTGGGCTTAGCGGAGAGGTCTGAACTGAGGGCCTCCCCACTAGTGAGCTATCCTGCCAGGAAGACACGCATCCAAGCCTCCTGCCTGCTACCATTACAGCATCCAGCAGGCTTCCCCCAGTTGTGAGAACAATGGAGTTGGGCCCCTAGCTGCTTTGCCCAGAGTGTCTAGTCTTATGTCTGTCTGAGAGAGGTGCTTCAGAGGTGGCTAGTGACCAGATCTGGTCAGGGATCCCAGGCTCCAAGAAGAGCCCTTCTCAGACTCTCTTTGTGGTTTGCCAGGCCAGGAGTCTGTTCAGTCCCTACAGATCCTGACAGGGACGGGAGTGCCCCATGCAGCCTGTTCTGGGGCCTTGGTCACCTCACTCAAACCCAGGCTCCCACATCAAATGCTATTCACACGTCATGAGTTAATAGTGTAGTTTAGTTAGTGGGACTATAGAGCAGTCAGTGGTGGGGCATAGGAGGATTCCAATGAGTGGGCGCAGCCCGAGCAACTCAACATGACCCGATCT
>CABHPR010157049.1:0-21568 GCA_902168415.1 Peromyscus melanophrys | reverse complement strand
TGGGGGCTTAGGGTTGGGCAGTGACTGATGACAGCAACAGCAGACGTGTCCCCTGAAGCCCCAAAACCTTGTTCCCACTCTCTCCCAGAGCACCTGCCCCCTTCATCTTCCCCCACAGAGTGCACCTCGAGGGGTAGGGGACTCATCCTGAACAGTTTTTCATCCTCAACCCATCAAGGTTCACTGTGAGAAGTGGAACCCGCAGACGGGACGGAGGGAAAGCTCATTACTACAGAACATAATTTATTACCCACAGGACTCCTGAGTCACCCACTGGGCAGGGAAATCGAGATTGGGAGAATGCTGAGCCTGGAAGGGAGATGAGAAGCTCAGGCTTACAGATGGAGATGCTGGGCCCAGAGATGATGAGCAATGTGCCCTGGATCCCACATCAAGTTGGTGGCCACGTAGCTCTTCCACTGCAGCAGCCTGAGAAATAAATAAAATACAAAATGCTGCCGTGCACAGAAAGAAGGGGTAAAAGTGGTAAGGGAGACATCCAGGTGTGGCTCTGAGTTTGCTTCTCTCACGAGAAAATCCTTTGTTTATAAATTGATAATTAGTGGCCAGTCCTCAAACAGACGGACCTTCCAGAAATGAAGTACCTGACAAACAGAATAGCTCTCTGAGTGGACTCGTAGGACCACGTGTTTGGTTTGCCACGAGATTCCCACAGCATCCTCCAGCAACAGCTAAGCATACAATTAAGACACAGAATACAATTCAGGGTCAGACTGGCTCAAGTGTAAAGGTCAAGTGTAAGCCTTACAAGTTGTGTGATGTGGGCAAGTTAATTAACCCTGTGCCTCTGCCCCCTTAGCAGAAAGGAGATAATGGCATGCCATAGCTCACAGGGTTACCCCAAGGATCAAACAGGAAGACACAAGGCTGTCCTCAGAAGAGGGCTCTGGGCACAGCAGCTGCTCAGTCTACAGCTTTGTTTTCATTATCCTGGTCCTAAGGCTGTGCTATCGCTGCAACTACATGCAGGATGGATCCGTGACAGATGACAGAAGCCACTTCTCATTCTGCCACTTGACTCGGGTGGCTCATGTTTCTGGAATGGTCTCGTCTCTTTTGCCTCATCAAAGGCCTGATTTTTTCTTCTAGAATCATTTCAAAATTCACTTCTCCAAGATTACTCCTAAACCATGTCCACACATGTACCCCACCCTCTGAATTGTGAGGATGCCTTCGGGAGGTGGCAATGATAACTAAAGGTATGAATAGACATAGTGAGAGAAAATATGGAATCATAAAAACCTGAGCTTTGGAGGAAAAGTTCCCTGTGTGTCAGCTACCAGATTTGTGACTGAAGGGACCATTGTATTGTGGGGTGCTCCCCTCTGGACCCCAGATTAGGCACAGACCACACCCAAACACCAATTTCTGAGCACAATCCAAATGCAAAGAGATCCTTTATTAAGCAAGGCAAAAAGACAAGGTGGCTGAATCTAAATCAGGCAGAAATAGCAGCAAATAGCTTTGCAGGTTTAATTTTAAGAGGGGAAAGCAGGGAGGTCTGTGTTAGAATGAGCTAGGACGTGTTGGTAAGTTCTGATTGCTTATTTTAATTAGTTTAGTCAAAATAATTAATTTTAGTTACTGGACCCTGAGGCTTTGATAGCTGGACATTGGTGATCAGTCTCAGGAATGAGTCAGTGGCCAAATAAGGGAATAAGCCTTGGTGGTTAGCTTTAGGAATGTAATCTAACAGTTTAGCAGAAAGGCAAAAAGCAAAACCTGTGTGCACCACGTTTGCCATGCTCAGACCTGTGTTTGCCATGGTCTGGCCTGCTAGAGCCTTTCAGTGACCTAGAACAAATCACCTAATGTCTCCAGGCCTTCATCTCCTCATCTGTTAAACCATCACCATAGCTAACACTATAGCCACCTCCCTTTGTTGGGAGCAATTCAACATCAAACAATGAAAAGACAATAGAAAGGAAAAAAAGAGCAGGAGAAGTCGAGGGCAGGCAAAAAGACTGGGTGGGTATGGAAGGTTCTGGGTGATGAAGGTGGAGGAGCTCAGTGGAAGGAAATGGCGTAGAGACTATGTGTCTGTCTTCAGGAGAAAAGTTGGTCATGGTACCTGTGAGCAGAGCCAGAGTGGCCTGGTGCCTCTAGACTGAGGAAGATGATATTTTCCACCTGAAAACAAAACAGGTAGGTTTGGTACTAGTTAGGAAAAGACCCGGAAAGGGGGAGGATGTGCTATAACATCCCTTAACAAGTGGCTGTGGAATGCACAGCTACCTGCCTAGCTACGAGCTCTGTAACCAGACACTGTGTTATATTGAATTCAACTACTTAACGTTTAAGGCATATTTTGACAGCAATAATTTTCCACTCCCTAGTCTATTTTCCCTCATTTACTGAACACAACGCCATAGTCACCATTATCCCTACTCTAGATTCACAGAAAAAATTAAAAAAAAAAAAAAACCCAAATCTAGTTAACCAGGGTGCATCATTTCTCGGGATGCTACTTAAAATATTTGACGACCAGCAAAGTAAGAATGCCACTTGTAAGGAGGGGCTCCTGTACAGTTGGACTGAATCAATGTCCACCCACATACTCCCCTCCCCCAAGCACAAGATGAGTTCAACACTGGATCCAAAACCATAGCTGATCTGCTCTTTCTCTAGCTAGAAAATAAACGCAGACGGTAGGGCAAGGAAGCGGGGCTCTTATTATGCCGGCTAAGATCTGAAGCCTTAGGGGTGAGGGAAGAATGAATTCAGACAATGAGGATGGAGAGAAGAGAACTCTGTAGTGGTGTGCCCCGACTCTAAAGTTCCTGGGTCTGTGCTTATCTCTCTAATCCCATGGTCAGCACCATCATCCTTCCCAGTCACATGAAGCAATCTACTCTTTATACTTCCTCCTAAATATCTTTTTTTGGCATTTAAGTCGTACATTGTCACATAATATCAAAAGTTCTGATTAAAACTCCTCCACTTGCTGTGGCAAGCCTTGGCTGTGCACAAGAAGTGTCCAAGGGTCAAACTAGGCACAATAGAAAGGTAAAGGACTGGCTAAAGGAAAGAGGAAGAAGACTTTGAATCTGGGGATTTGTTCTTGGATGAATGAATCTCCACCTTCTGCTCTTTAGCCAGTGCTGATAGTATCACATATGGCAATGCACCAATCAGTGTTCATGTTATAAAAGACTGCCCACACATCACAGTGCTAAGCTTTTTCTCTACAACCTGACCATGCAGGATGGCTCTCAGTCTCATGACTGAGATCCAGCTGCTACACATGCAGGCAAATAGAGCTGGCTAGCCATTCAAACCTCTTCTGACAAGAGATAAAGTAGCCAAAAACCATGAATTTATCACATCCACATCTAAGTGGCCCTTACCACATCAGTAAAGAGGAAGGTCTCCTAAGGTTATATGTCTCAGTAGGATCTTTGCCTTTAAGAAAAGTTCCTGAAGTTCAAATACTCAAAAATGCAAAACTTGGTAAAACTCTATACAAGGAACACCAAAAAAAGAGTAAATGAAAATGGTCAAACAACCATGATTGGACATCACTAAGCATGCTGTGTTTAACTTACTATACAGTTATGCATCAAAGACAGCTGAAAAGATAGAAGTGTGTGAGAATGATGACTCTTGAGAGAGATCAGGATGGTGGGGGGAGGAACAGACTAAGAACACCATGTCCACCCTCTTCCACTTCATGGAGATAGCTAATCTCCCTCTATCATAGTCTTCACCCCTGGAGAAGCTTTTATCCCATTACACTCATATAGAATCCACTCACTTTCTACTTGTGCATGATTAATATGCACTCAAATAAATGCTAATATGTGCTAGGCACTGTGGTGGGCATACATCAAAAAATTAACACCTGAAAATTAACTAAAATCATAGCACTTAAATACTTAGAAGAGTCTAATAAAGTTGGCTGTCATCATCATCATGGCTATTTTTAAACTTCATTCCTGCTCATATAGTCTCATTTTCTTGACTATTTAATCCATTCAGTCCACATGTAAATGACCAAGTTCCTACTATGTAGCACCCACAGGCACTGGGAATGCAGCCATGAACACTGCAGAACTGATTTCCAACCTGGAGGAGCTCTTGGCAGGCTGAAATACAAAAATCATCACAACTGTCAAGTTAAGAAAAGGAACATCAATTAAAAGGAGTCTGAAATGGAGATCTCTGGGCATTTGTATACACTCCTTCTTAGCCCCCTTCGTCCTTCCTGCTCCACATTCTCCATACCCCTTTGGAAACATGGCCTCAAACACAGGGCTCCATGGCCTAACCTAGCACAATCCTACCCGGGCCAGGAAAGAAAAAGATGAAATGGTCTCCAGCCATGCTTCATTTTCTCCCTGCAACATGAGATAAGTCAGTTCCCTGCTGGAGAGAAATGAGAATAGAGAGTCGCTGAGCAGAGAGGATGGAGAAACAGAGCAGAGCCAGGATGTAGGAGGCCATTGCTTTCTAGTCTCCAGATCCAGTCATGTCTCTGCACCTTCCCTAAGCTCACTGCTTCAAGAATCAATTGAGTCCACAGCCTGGCTCATTTCCATAATTTTAGTGAAGATAATCATGTTAAATATACTAACTGAATTTGTATCTGAGAGTAATGTCTCTTCAACGAAGTAACGATTAAATTGAGGCCAAAAGAATAAGCCGGAGTGTCCAAGAGGGCAGTTTGGAATTAAAGTTCCAGGAGAGGAACCAAAGGCCCTGCCATGGAAAGGGGCTTCCTGCAGGAATGAAAAAGCAGAGGCAACCTGGGAGTCCAGGGTGGTGGAAGAGGAAGTTGAAAAGAGAGCTAGATCATGCAGGCAGGCTATGGGAAGACTTTTATAACCCGTGTTTAATATATCAGTTATAACAATGAGTCCACATTTAATCCTACGACCTGAACTAAAATTTCTATTTAAGTCAACATTAATTTTCTTTGACACCTGGTCTCACTCAAAACACAACTATCCACAAACCCAGCCACTCTGCTAGTCTTCACTGGCCTTTCTTCTATACACATTTCCTATGGCAGTCAACTGACTCTGGGACTACATTTCCCCTCATTCTAGTCTAAAGAAAAGTACACACCCTCTGGTAGCAGATGGCAAGAGAAAAAGACACTCAGAGTAATGCTGCTGTACCAATAACTAAGTTATGAAAAGTGGCCTCTATGGGGCCAATTAATACCAACTCTTAATAATAACAGTGGTCATGTTCTCTGATCCACCCTCCCCTCGCCTTTACACAGCTCTGCTTCACGAGCTTGGATGTCAGGGGAATTTAAGGGTGGTTGGAGCTGTAACTACTGAGACATTCAAGTTATTATTCCTTCTAAGTATAGGATATTCAATTTCTATCCTCCATTCTTCCAGGTCTACACATCCCGGAACCCTGACATGCCTGTTGTTTAACTTTATTAGTCAACTACTTTAGCTAGAACCAGTGGCATCACTGGTGACAAACAATACCACTTAGAGCTATCAGCAGAGAAGACCCGATACCTTTTGCTTCATCCATCTCTACAGTGGTTATTGCCCTTGTTTCCAAATTACCAACACAGAAACCATGGCTCTGAAAAGTGAATTGCTGTGACTTAGGATGGCCAACAGTAAAAGTGGGAAAGAAGACTCAAACCCAGCTGCCAACATGTGTGCTCATGACCACCGTGTTCTGTGACCTCTTTCATCAAGAACCTGCGCTAACTACACAGAGCAATTCAGAACAGGACAACAACCAGCCCACAGAAATGCAAACTTCAAGTGAAACAGAACAAGGAAAGGACAGAAGGGTGAGATAAGCAAAATGTCAAACAAACAATACCGTGTGGACAATTTCTTTAGCTGATTAAGAGTTATGGCTTAAAAGAAACCCAATTCCCTCCTGAACTCTTTCCCGATTATCACAGGGCTGTGCTACCTACCCAGCCCATTGTCCTCCATAAAATCCTAGCAAGATCTATCTGAATACATTTTCTTCCTTTGAAATCCTCTAGTGAACCTCTGTCAGTCCACTTTTTCAATAAATATCCACAAAGATCATTTGTCCTGAGAGTTTGGGCACCACTCCCTACTAACTGAGTAAGTTAACAACGCAAAATATTTAACCCCTCTGAGCCGTAATCCTCCCATCTTGAAATTACCTTCCTATGATGCTGCTGTGGAGACTGTACGAAATAATTTGTACATGGCATTTGGCCCTTGGCACAGTACCTGACATGTCATGAACATTTATCAATTTCACCTATTATTGGCCATATTATCGTGTATAATTTGCTCTAAGAAAGTAGGGTGTCTAAAAATCAGGGTTTCAAATAGTCAGATGAAGGATTATTAACTACATTCAAAGAAATTTAATTTCATAAGGATTTACAGTGAGACTTTTTCATTGAAAACTTCCCTAGATTATGACAAATGTGGCAAAACTTGTGTTTCTATTCATAACACTAAGACAACTAAACACGCAAGGGCATTTCCTCCATCCAATCAGTTCTCCAGCTTTCCAGAAACCAAGAGGACAGCCCATAATTCAGTTCAGTTTAGTTTCACATTCCACAGCTTTAAGGGTTTAGTTCCATGAGCATGTCATCACTTGAGATGCCAGTTATTCCTACTGGCTTTGAGCTGACTCACACTTTCCTCCGACTTGACTCTCTGCCAGCTTGCTGTTACCGTAGTGGGATACCTGATATAGTCAAGTCACCAGAGGAGAGTTTTGTTTTGGATCACATTTGAGACACAGCCGTCTGCTGCGTTGGGCCTGGGGCTGCATAATACGGCAGGAGCTCTTGAAGGGAGTCTGTTCACCTCGGGGCCAGGTTAAAGAAGAAAGAGAAGTCCCACAACCCCCTCCAAGAGCATAGCTACAGTGACTGGAAGACCTCTCACTGGGCTCCACCTCACAGTGTGGCCACTTCCCAATATCATTAAGCTGGGGCCCTTTAACGCAGGGACTTCGGAGGATATTACAGATCCAAACTGCAGCACCTACAAAGGAGAAGGATCCTGTAACTCTACCTCCTTTCCATTTAAGAGATTTGATTAAAAATAAAATAAAATAAGGGGGGTAACAGACCCCAGGAAACGCATTTACTGGTGAGAACTGAGGGGTGAAGGTATAAAGGCTATAACTCAGGCACAACCAAGTGGAAGAGATGGCATGGGATCAAGGAGGAAGCAGGGTGTGTGGAACTTCCATGCCATCCCTGTTACTCCATCCTCCCAGCAGCTCTCTCCATTTCCTGACCTAGAAGCTCTTTTAATGCCATCATTTAGGAATTTATATTGATTTCATTGCATAGATAATGATTGTTTGAATTATAAGCCATTGATGAGTATATTGACCTTCTGTCCTTCTTCCCCTCCTCGGAGGTTGGGGAACATTTTGGATGCTACCCTACCATCCTAAAGTTATCTAGGGACTGCCAACCAACATCTATCTCACTAGTAACAAGAAAATGATTCAATTATCACTTGATGATCCCAAGGGTTTTAGAAACTTTGTGTCAGGAACAACAGTTAAAGACTACTTGTTGTTGTTGTTGTTGTTGTTGTTGTTGTTGTTGTTGTTGAACCCAAAAGTTATCTTACTGCAATTCCATGAAAGTCAGTCATGTTAAGCAAATTATATCTGAATTATAGTGCTTAATAACCCGTGTCCACAAAGGAAAACTCTCTAATGGGTAAGAATATTATCAAAGCTAACTGTCCATGTCCAGAGGCAAGCAAATAATTCCCCATGTACAAGAATAACAGAAAAATGAAGTTTTCCATCTAGGAACCAACTAGAGAGCTGGTCTGGTAAGGGCTAGTTACAACCAGTTTTGTGAGATGGGATTACATTTATTGTGAGAAAGTAAGAAAGAATTGGGATATAACCAACTCTGTCATCTCAGCCAGGTTACACAACTCTTACAGACTTCAGTCTCCTTACTGTCAAAAAGGTAAGTATGCACAGAAGGCTTTTCCAGCCCATATTCAATGACTAGAAAAGTAATTACTATCCCTAAAAGATGATACAGAGAACTCTTCTCAAGCAATCCCACACTTTAAACAGAAATCATACTATTTTATTTCAGTTTCTAGCTCCATAGCTTGCTGTTACCCAAACCAAGTAACGATCTAATCTGAAAGAAATAAATCTTGAAGGTGATTCTGAAGACCAGGTACTAGGTATTTGTCATTCTTAATGTACCCCTTCCTGCTTGTGGGTGCGAAGACAAAGATGTCCTCTTGAGCAGCCTAGGACAGAGATAACAGCCTTCTAAGAAACCAACATACCTTGATAACTTATATCCCTGGTTGGAAAATTGCTGTATTTACCTAAGGATATGTTAACAACTGTTTGGTATTCTCTAAGCAGGAGAGAATCCTGGCAATGGCAAACGACAATTGGGATGGGAATAAAAATCATGTGCTTTGTGTCACAGTCATATAAAGAATATTAACTCCTGCCGGGCGGTGGTGGCGCACGCCTTTAATCCCAGCACTTGGGAGGCAGAGCCAGGCAGATCTCTGTGAGTTCGAGGCCAGCCTGGGCTACCAAGTGAGCTCCAGGAAAGGCGCAAAGCTACACAGAGAAACCCTGTCTTGAAAAACCAAAAAAAAGAAAGAAAAAAAAAAAGAATATTAACTCCCACAATGTGCTCATTATAGAGGAATTTGTTGCTTGCTATATTAAGTCTGGGGAAAATACACATTTCTTAATCTGTCAAGTGGCAAACTGTACAATGGTTTTTGAATTAATTTAATAATCAGAAGTAACTAATGCGAGAGAGTATCTCATGTTCATTCTTCCCAGAATACTTGATAAATAAAAGTGGAGTCCATTTGAAGCAGCCAGACTGAGATACATTCATCAAAGGTCTTGGTTGTAAGAACTAACATTAATGTTCACTTAATAAAAAGCAAATGTAGACAGCCTCATAGGACCAACAGAAGCCTGGAAGAACAGACTTAGTACCACACAGCAACCCAGGAACTGCCAGAGGCCAAGAAATGAGAAAAACATCAAACACATTGGTGCCAGGGCAGTCGGACCAATATGCCACTACAGCTGTTATTCATAATGGATGGTATCCAAGAATACTTTTTGTATCCTTAAATCACTCACTAAAGATTCAAGATAGAACTCCCAGGGTTTGTCACACATCAGTCTGCTGGGAGAAGGAAGCTGAAAGTATTCTTCTAATTCCATAGAGGAAGACAGGCTCTTGAAAGCTTACCCTACCAACATAGTGGAGGGTGGTCTCTCAAAGGAAATCAGGATACTGTTTAGGAGAACTAGTAGTTTCTTAAAACCAAAAGACAAAGAAAGTTATACACAACAGGGCTTTACTTGCATTTGTTTAGTTATCATTTAAGCCTCTACAGGTCATATGATATTATAAAGAAGGCAAGCCAAAGCATAGACAATCCCATAAGGCAAGAACTATAATATCTAACACACTCATACAATCTTAGATACCCTAAGCCATTGTACATTAGAAAGAAGGGGATTCTAACATGGTTGTTTGTCTGTATTCAAAATGAGAAAGCCTAAGCAGTTGGTTGCTGCACAGATTCCTGCAAGGCCATGTTGTAGATTATTATTTTAAGGTGTGTTATTTTTGTTCATGTTGCATTTATTTAACTCTGTGAACTTGTGTTACTTTGCTTGTTTAAAACACCTGACAGGTCTAATAAAGAACTGAGTGGTCAATAGTGAGGCAGGAGAGAGGGAAAGGCAGGGCTGGCAGGCAGAGAGAATATATAGAGGGAGAAATCTGGGAGGGAAGGAAGAAAAGAGATGGAGGAGTGAAGAAGGAAGGAGTAGCCAGAGAAGGAGGAGGATTCCAGGGGCCAGCCACCCAGCTACACAGCCAGCAACAGAGTAAGAGTAAGATTTATAGAAGTAAGAGAACAGGAAAAGCCCAGAGGCAAAAGATAGATGGGAACATTTAAGGTTAAGAAAAGCTGGCAAGAAAGCTGGCAAGAAACAGCCAAGCTAAGGTGAGGCATTCATAATTAAGAATAAGCCTCCATGTTTGTGATTTATTTGGGAGCTGGGTAGAGGGCCCCCCAAAAGAGCAGAAATAAACAACAATAATGCCGGTCTGAGATACATTACTTGGGTTATTGTTTTTCTTCTCCACCATTCAAAGAAAGAGGGAAAACATAAGTCATGTATCACCAGGAGTCCCAAACTCTTAAATTTAGATCCCTCAGACATACAGCAACAGCTAACAAAATCTTATGGTTTAGAGTAACATAAGTATCCATAACTGCTCATAAGCTGGGTTTTCAATAGTGATTCCAAACGGTTTAGGTTAGGAGTCTCAGCCTCAGATCACTGGCAGCATGCCCTTTGTAGTTATAGGCAAGCTCTACATCTTCTACAGGAGCTTAGCCAAAGTATATGCTGAGGTCTACAAATGGCATCATGGGGTGTCATTACTGCTGATAACACTGCTGTGAACTGATGTGTTTCAAAAACCATCTACTCCAACTTTTCCTACTTCACCAAACAATAAGGTGTAAGTTGTGATAATAAAATTTCTTATAGGAAGTTTTGAACTACAATGGGCAATTTTCTTGGTTTTTTAAAGTCATTTCCATTTTGTAATATAAAAATTTTCATGGGCTTTGTTTTTATTTGGTGAAGAACTCAGTCTGGATGATTTCAGTCAACAATCACAGAACACTGTGATTTTTTAATCAGCCACTCAAGGCTACCCTGTTCTCCTAACAAAACGCACAACCAATTTGAATTGTTTAAAGCCTTCAACTTGGCAAGACTTTAAAACACCACACCACAGTTTCAAAATGTTTAAGTCATGAAAGATTGTATAGACACAGAAAAGCAGATGTGAAATGCTGCTATTTCTCAGGGGAGTCTGTGAGTTTGTGTGAGTAAGGGCATGAAATAAAACAAATACTAAACATACCTGGGAGGGGGGAAAAGATACATGCTTAAAAACAGGGCACTACTGTTCCCTTCTTAAGTTTTTATTGACTAAAACAATAATGTTCAGTTGTGCCCACAGATACCTCAGCCCTTTTTAGAGTCTCCCGGGAAGTACACCATGTCTGCCTTGTAAGTAACTAATCCTTTGTTATTTGTTGATGTCCTACATGCACTAAGTGTTACCTTCCAGTCCTGAAAGAACATGAGCCTAAACTGGGAACTCAGGTGGGCTTGCTCATAACATGCAATGTGGATGTTTAATTCTTCCAAAGCAACTGGGATACAAGGAAGCTTGAGGCTAGTCCCCACTATTTCTAGAATAGATTGCTTAGCCTTTCTGCCCCTTTGCTCATCCTATTTACAGTCACGGGTTGAATACATGTATTGCTTTTATCGATAAATTTTTCCATTTTATAGAAGTAAATTTACATCAAGAAGCCTATATGTGGGAAGTCGAAGGGAATGTAAATTATTGTGTCTTTTTACCTCTAAATACAAGTAGTAATTGGAAATTTGTTTCGGGTAATAAGTGTTTTCTTTATGGCTCCGGCTTTTGCTTTTTACCTCCCACAAAAACTCTCTACATAAGTGTTGGGTGGAGTCTTTTCATTTTTCATGCCACTCACATATTCATTCATGCAACGTGTTTATACCTGCTTGGGTATATTCACTGATACAGACAGAACTCACAGCCTCATAAATCAATTGTAAAAATAAAAATTATTTCACAGAATGAAATACACTCTAGTGGAAGGATTAAAAGTTTTCCTGGCAACATCTATGAATGGTGCCTCTTCCTAACTTCTGGAATCAAGGAAAGGCATCCAGTTCAAGCTGAGTTGCAAAAAGTGAGAATTATTTCTCATTTAAGGAGCTGTAAAGGGAATCTTCTGGGCAAAACATATAGCCTATGTGACATTTCATAAGCAAAAGAGCATAATATAATCAAGGAAAATAAATTTTTGTAGCAAGAGATAAGGCTAATGACATCAATAAACACATCACCAATGTGTGTATATATATGTATATATGTTTGTGTGTCCAGATAGATAGATAGATAGATAGATAGATAGATAGATAGATAGATAGATAGATAGATAGAGTTAAATGTCAGAATAGCATTGATTGGATTGATTTCTTAAAACGAACACTGGTTGCAGTTCAGTGAATGGCTTTGGAGACAGTAACATGGAAAGTACAGAAACAAGATGGACAGTAGCTGCAGTGATCCCACTGGGAAACAATGGATATTTCAGCAAGGGTAGCAGCAATATAGACAGAAGAAAGGATATGAAACTGTCAAAAATATATTGAGGAGCATCCATAGGACTTGAAGACTAGTTATGATAGGACAAAGGAAAGAAAAGATTCAAGGTTGACATTCAATTTTACTGCTTGGACAATTATTTGATATTAGTGGCATTCACTTTAATCTTGAAGTTTAAGAAATTTAGAGCCGGGCGTTGGTGGCGCACGCCTTTAATCCCAGCACTCGGGAGGCAGAGGCAGGCGGATCTCTGTGAGTTCGAGGCCAGCCTGGGCTACCAAGTGAGTTCCAGGAAAGGCGCAAAGCTACACAGAGAAACCCTGTCTCGAAAAACCAAAAAAAAAAAAAAAAAAAAAAAAGAAAAAGAAAAAAAAAGAAATTTAGAAAAGAAATTGTGAAGATAGGTTTGGGTTTCCTAAGTTTGAAGCACCAGTTCAGGAGAGTGCTTAATAGGCTGGCTTAGACCTACAGGTGTGAGTCATCCATGTATCCAAGTTGAGATCAGAAACAGAATAAGCCAGGAAAAAGGACATCCATACTCCACAAGAAAGCCCTCAGGGACAACCTATCAGCAAATGGCCAAATTAACTGTTACAATTCTTTATAGAAATTATGCGAGTAGCAAAAAAAAAAAAAACTAAGAGAAATGTTTTATAGTAATGTGCTACATTTAAGAGACCTACAGTAAAATCAAATGTGTTAGCTTTATATACTTTGGGGATTATCCTGGAACTTTCTCTGGGTATTCTTAGAGGACCTTGTGCCTCCTTATGACCATGGAAAGCTGAGACAAGAAACAGGAAAGAATATTTGCTGATAGTTTTCATGTCAGTGCATCCCATCTCTTTTTTAAGTGACCTCACTAAAATATGTAAACCATCTCCTCCCTTATTTCCCAGTGCTGCTTTTAATTACTGCATGCCCTCCCTCCCATCATACCTACTTAGCTTTAAGATGGTATCCACGGCAACAGCAGAAGGACTCAGAAGAAAAGGCAAATACACTAATATCCCAAGGTGTGCTGCACATTTCAGTTAGGATATCAGCTGTAGATTCCAACACTACAAATGAAGATGAGAAGAAAGGCATCTATCCAGCCGAGAGTGGCAAGGGATCAAAACGTGAACTAGAGTCCTCGTCTGTTCTTTGGTAAAACTTCACAAAGCTGGAAAAGAAATAGAGACAGTATAAATCTTATAACAGTCAGAAAAACTAAAATGAGAAAATACAATTTTTCCTATTGAGCAGGTCTACAGAAAGGAAAACAGTATTCTCGTGTGGTGTGTGTGTGTGTGTGTGTGTGTGTGTGTGTGTGTGTGTGTGTGTGTGTGTGACTATTTTCTAGAGCAGTTTTAGGTTCAAAGAAAAATAAAAGCAGAATTCCCACATGCTCCCTACTCCCTATGTATACAATCTCCACCACTATCCACATCCTGCACAAGAGTGGTACCTTTGCATTGATCAATGAACCAACACTAATACACTATTATACCCTAATGTCCATGGCTAACATCAGGGCTTGCTCTTGGTGTTGTTCATTCTATGGATTCTGACAGTTGTATAATGGCGTGCACCCACCAATACATTACACAGAATCACCTGGCTGTTCTAGAAATTCCT
This sequence comes from Peromyscus melanophrys, assembly GCA_902168415.1. Taxonomy (NCBI): domain Eukaryota; kingdom Metazoa; phylum Chordata; class Mammalia; order Rodentia; family Cricetidae; genus Peromyscus; species Peromyscus melanophrys. The sequence goes on along the minus strand of CABHPR010157049.1, from coordinate 7,740 downwards.
GTGTTCTACTTAGTCCTGCTACCCTCTTCTCAAACCCAGAAATCACTAATATTTTTCATTATGTTCAAAGCTGTGCCTTCACCAGAATGACATATAGTTGAAATCAAACAGCATGTAGATTTTTCAGACTGGCTTCTTTCGCCTCCTAGGATGTATCTGAAGCTCCTCCAGGTCATTTAATGTCACAGCAGCCCATTTCTACACAAAGCCAAAAATCACTCATCATATGAATATATTGCAATTTATCCTCTTAACTACTAAGAAGCAGTTTAATTGCTCACAAGCTTTTATAATAAACAGAGTGGCTATAAATTCCTATGTGGTGGTTTGGGGGGACTTGGGTTATCAACTTTAGGTGGCAAATGCCAATGAATGAGGTCACTAGATCACACAATAAAAGTTTCTTCTGTGAGCAACTGCCACACTGTCCTCCCAAGTGGCTGTATTTCCACCAGTGCTTTGCACTTGCACCACCAGTGAAGGAAAACTATCCTCCACCCCCTCACAGCCTTTGATGCTGCCAGTATTTTGTATTTTCACCAGCTGCCATCTCAGTAGATGTGCTACGACATTGCTGTTGTAAGCTGAGAATCTTGTCATGTTCTTGCTTTCCTTCTGTAAATCTGGAGTCTTCTAACCAGTTTCTTCCCCTTTTTAATGGCATTGTTCCTTATCCTATAACGAAAGTTTTAGAATTAATTCCTTATGCTTTTAGCTGGGCATGATGGCACATGCCAGCCTTGTCTACATAGAGTGTTCCAGGCCATCCAGGGCTAAATAGTGAGACAAAAACAACAGAACAAAAAAAATGAATCTTTTATCCTTTCAGATAAAAGGCCTCTATCAAGAGATGTCATGTGCAAATATCTTCAACACATTTTATTCTCGTTTTCTTGCAGTGTCATTGGCAGAGCTGAAGACTACAGTTTAGTACATAGTAACATTTCTTTCATAGACTATGTCTTTGGAGGTGTAGTTAAAAGTCCCACCATATAGGTCTTCTCCTGTGTTGTCTCCTGGAAGTTTCATAAATTGGAATTTTATACATAGATCTATAATGCATTTCTAGATAATTTTGTGAAGGTAGAACAAGTGTGTAATATTTATGTAGAATCTTTAGTATTATTTTACTTTGTTTCCAACTGTAGATTTGACTTTTTGAAGCATGCTGTTTTAAATCTCATACCTATGAAACTGATAATTGAACTTCTTTGAAAGTACCATAAGAAAATAATTAGAAACTTGGTCAAGGATGTGCATCTAACACCATTTTATAATGAAATATTAGAAACAGTTTGTCAAGAAATCATTACCTGGTTAACTATATTATAAACAAATGATAAAATGTTATAAAAACTACTTCTGGTAAGGTTTTAAGTACTTTTTACCTCCCTGCAACGAGTTATACTAAATATTATTGCTAGAGTATGGGATGTAGACTATTTGTATTTTATTCCATATACTTTATTAGATTCATTTATGATGAGAAAATAATTAAGATATTTTTCCTCAAGGACTTGAATGATCCTTTATAAAAAGCTATGAAATAAAATTGAAACTTGAAATAAGAGATGGCATTCTTCAAGACACTGGACAAAAACAATGATATGATGCCCTGTTTCACTGTTATCACAAAGTAGATTTAAGCACCCAAAGCACACATAAAACCCTGCAGCTGAAATCTGTGGAAAGTAATTAGTAGAGGTTGGTTTATTAGAGAGAGAATTTAATGATTAGAGGAGAGATTTGGGAGTTAAGAACTACACAGCAATGGTATAAGAAAGAAATAGAGTCAGTAACTAGGAAAGGGTATTCCTATATCACTGTGTGATATAACCCCTCAATGTAGAATAGCCTCCTCACCTTCTCAAAGTCTGCCATCATCTATTATATACAGCCTATTCCAGTGTCTGTCATTTACCTCCACTGTGGACCCTTTGTTCCCAAATAATATGGACACTTTGTGTTGGCGAGATAGATCTTGGATCAAAGATGGAAGACCCAAATTAAGTCCCTATACAACTACCTATTTAGAACATGATTTGGGTAAATAGTATAGACTATATGACACAGATACCTCATCTATTTATGATACAACCTCTGACTCCACCACAGTCATTATGAAGAGCAAACAAGGATATGCATACTAAACCACAGAAGTTCTAAACATCTATTTGTAATAATATGATTTTTCATCCTATGAACAAGACATTGTTTGGCCTCTGGTAGCAAGTCAAGATTAAAACTTGAATCCCTGGTTGACAGGACAAATGATAGTCTTGTGGGTGACGCAACCCTTTCCTCTCTGGCTGCTCTATATTCGATGCTCCAAAATCAGGGTCCCAAAAGCAGATGGCTTTCCAAGGTAGGTGAGGGACATTCATTAACTGAAGTTAATATGCACCTGTGTTTCCAAGCTGGCACCAACCAACAGGGCTCTAATGTACTCCCAGCTCTGACTTTCACTCTGTATTGCTTCATATGCCCACCCACTTATTCACTGAAAGATTATGTGCCAAGCTCCAGACATAAACCATAAACAACAGAAATTAGACAAAGCCCTGCCTGGGTAGAACCAACATCAATAGGAGGAAGCAAATGTGAATCACAGGATCATACAAAAAAATTTAAGTCAATAGCAATAGAAATAGAGATTGGGAATTATCCGCAAGGTTAGTTGAGTGGCTGATATGGACTGAGGGGTTTAGAGAAGGCTCTCCTGAGCTGAGATCTGAGAGAGAAAATTGAAAATAAAAGTAAACAGATCACTTTCTGTGCTGATAGCACTCTCACCAACACAGTGAATGTTCCTAAGACCTGAGGGACATTCTGCTAGAAATATGGCAAGCACCAACCTCACAAACTTGACACAGTAGAAGAAGGGCAAGGATTCTTGGTATACCCAGGGAAAGCAGCATGATAACAGGAAACAGAGTGTCTGTGGTGGGCAGATGAAACCTACTTTCCCCAAAAAGGTTAAAACTACAAAGAAGGTTGTGCTGAGATTTGAGTGTGCTGAGCCCAACTGCAGATCTAAGAGGATGCTGGCTAGTAAGAGATTCAAGCATTGTGAACTTGGAAGCAATAACAGGAGAAAGGGCCAGATCCCGTTCTAAGCCAATTTTGTTATGAAGAAAATAAGACCATGAGCTTTTACTCAAAAAAAAAAAGTAAATAGATTAAGTAAGAGTTTGTATGATTGATGGTCCAGTGGCAGAAAACACTGACATTCAAGAAATGGAATGAAGGCATGTCAGAGCATAGGTCATGAGAACAAATACAACACAAAATGAAAGTTAAAGAATACAAGTCAGGATAAGTGGGATGAGGGAGAAGAGAGAGAGGAGAATCACCAGAAACAAATTTTGTTCAGAAAAATTGTGCAATGAAACTTAATACTGTATATGCTGGATTTAAAATAATATAAACAATGTCTGATTGTTCTACTAGAAGGGCAGCAAGCATGGAATTAACATGTGTTACATATCTTGTATGGGAAAAAAACAGTCTAATATTTAGAGAGCTTGACAGGAAAGCGAAGAAGACAGCCTAAATTAGAGATGCAGACCAGCACAGGCAATAAGGAGGTATCAGAGAATATCACAGTCTAGCACATAGAGTTCTAGTACTCTATGGGTAGAATAAATACAGTGATGGAAGGAGAGCAGAAACGAGAATTTCAGTTAAAGAAAAGGAAGAGAAAAGTGATGATGCAGATGTGAGCATCAGAATCAAAATTCAGTCTCAGAGAAGTGCATATTGAAACCAGGACCAAATCTTAAGAGTATAGGGTTGAGAGGCAGGAAGGTGATGAATCTGACTTCATTTGCCACACTGTAGGCTCATAGACAACAAAGATACATCGTGGCAACTTCTGGGAGTCACATACTTTTTATAGCCAGAGAATTTAACCTCTGCCAATCTAACCCAGAGGTTTAGAGAAAGCCAATGACAAGGTCCAAAGAACTTGCATGAGCTGAACTGGATCCCTTTACTGTGTGGGCTGCTTCCAAAGAATGAGAACCACTCCCTGGGTTCAATTCTGGCTCTATTACCAAGAGATAAAATTTAGGATAGTTACTTTATCTCTGAGCACTTTGCTTTCATTAACAAGAAGGTAGCACTCCTGATTTCTACTCCCCCTGTGCTTCACAGAGCTGTAGTAGTTCATCCTGGATCTGATCTGAAAGTCTCCTCCCTGAAGGCTAGCTTACATGGTAGATGAAAATTCCATTCAAGCTTCCAAAGAAGGGAAGCAACCAACAATCCTATCCAGTTACAACACCTATGAACCATAACAATGACCAGCATGGCACAATAACCCTAATGTTCAATAGTGACACACATTCCTTGCTAATAATCTATTAATAGCTAATTAATAGAGCTAATAATCAATTGCTCTAATTGGACCTAAGACCTGCTCAACAAGAACCTGGTACTGGAAACTTAGCCAACTACCCAGGACTAGTAAAGTCATGGATATTGTAGGAGAACCTATAGTCATCACTTTATTAACCCAGAATAATCTCTTACCACATTTTAAGTATTTATCATTATACCCACAGAGAAGTAGAGTCCTCAGCCTTCATCAAGAAAACTTCTCAGGGTCTAGAAAGATGGCTCAGTGGTTAAGTCCACTGGCTGCTCTTCCAGAAGACCTGGGTTCAATTCCCAGCACCCACATGGCAGTTCACAACTGTCTATAACTCCAGTTCCAGTGGGTCCAATACCCTCACACAGACATACATGCAGGCAAAACACCAATGCATGTAAAATAAAAATAAATAAATATTTTTTTAAAAAGAAAACTTCTCTTTGAAACAGAAGGAGACAATTACAAAAAACCACAACCAATCAAAATGCAGAATTGTGGAGCCCAATCCCAGTAGATGCATCTACAACACAACTCGCACACCTAAGGCTCAGAGATCACTGTATAAAATAGGATAGAAAGATTGTAAGAGCCAGAGGATTGGGGGGTTTGCTGTGAGATCATGTCTACAAGCCATGCCAGAATCTACACCCATAAACTATCACCAACATGACAGCCTAAACATGAACTAAACAATGACAACAATGACATGCTAAAGTGAACAGGGGAAAAACATGAGGTCTCTACACAAAGAACTACAGGCAACCAAGGTATAATGAGTGGGAGATAAAGTCTTCCCTAGGAAAGATCACAACCTATTGGTTATCCAATACCAAATGGCCATCCCTGAAAACATACATACAAGTAACATTATACAGACTGAGCAATTTATATTTAGGAACACATATGTATATACACATACATATATGCATGTAACAACAATTATTGAAAAGGGGGGTCATTAATTTAAAAGAGAGCAAGGAAGGGTATGTATATATATGAGAGCATTTAGAGGGAGGAAAGGGAAGGGAGAAATTATGTAATTATGTTAATCCCAAAAACAGAAGAGAAGAACAATTAAAGAAGCAATGAATTTGAAAGAGAGGAAAGTGGCAGTGCATGAGAGAGTTTGGAGGGAGGAAAGGAAGAGGTAACTGATGTAATTACATTATAATCTCAAAAAATAAAATAATTATTTTTAAAAATTTAAAAAGCAGAATTAATCCAAGTGCCATTCAATATGTGCATTAGTTAAATAAATCATGGACCACAAGTAATAAATTTGTATTAATTAACAATAAATATTAATAGGATGCAAATTTTTTAAGTTGTGGTGGCCCTCCCCACATGTGCCTGTTTTTCCATCCCTTGCTTTTGCTCACTGTCTCTTTCCTTTCTACACAAGCAGTCAGCATTGAAGACTTTCTAGTCTTAGAAATCAATGTCTGTGATGGTGGAACTAGGTTGTGCTCATGACTGGGTTATGAACTGACTTGAACACGAGAAATGGATCTGTGCCTGGGGGGTATTTCTAGAGAGGAATGACATGGGGAGACAATGATTCCAAAGGAAAGATCCACTCTCCATATGAGCCATCACCTTCCAATGAGAAGCCCAGACAAAAACAGAAAAAATAACCAGCATGTGGCTTGCCTTCCCATCTTTCTGAGCGAAAGAGAGTGTTATCTCCTGCTATAGCAGAAATCCTCCATGACATCAGACTCCAGCTTTGTTGACTCAGTACCATTTACTCTTCATGGATCTTCCAGGCTTTCCTTGTCAAATTGGTCTGCTGAAGGATCCAGCTTCGTGCATTGAGCAGCTACTGGTTTTTCTGCCTCTAAGGCATGTAGATACCTACTGTTGGGCTACCCAACCCCTATCATCAAAACAAATCTAGTAAGTCCCCTTTAGTAATATATGCATCCATTCTATCAATTCTATTCTGCTCAGAAAACCTGCCTAATGCAGTGCCTGTTGCTTGAAATAATCTGCTCACTGTCACAATAGAGTGTCTATCTGCAAAGCAGCTGATATTCCTGAATCTACAACCCTCCTCCTCATCAGGTGACTTCAATGCTAAAAACAGGGAACTGGTGCCAAGAGCCTTGTCTACCTAAATCATACTTCAATCAAGTGACGGCACAAAAAAGAAAAGAAAAAGAAAAAGAAAGCAGCTGAATCAAACCAAAATTCAATTTCTTCTACTTCTTAAAAGAAAAAAAAAAGTGTTCAAGTTCTTCTAATTTCTATATAAATGGCTTCAAACACAGGTTATTGCAACCCTTTGACAGTATCTAGTGAATGATGGCATTATCTAAACAGGACCACTTGGAAAGAGAAAGCTTTGAAAAAAATATTTGGAAAACAGGAGATTAAAAGCAAGCAAAAAGGTTAGTTGTGGAAATTGTTTAAGTGACTACAACCTGTATTTTTTTTTACTAGCAAATAGATCCTTTCCACAACTACCAATTTGAAACACCAGATCTTAAAATCAATTCCCAAAGCATTATCCCCTCAATCAGCTTTTGTCCAGAACATAGCCAGTCAACAAGCAGTCAACACAAATATAAAGCTAGGAAGCACTACAACAACGTGACCCCTGCATTTACATTGTCATTATCTCTCAACTTAGCAAATAGCTATTGAGTGCCTGCCACAGATACAGGATTACAGTGTGTAACAAATAACAATTTTGTTCCTCAAATTAAAAGATGAAGCATGGAAGACATGCTGATAGTCTAGAGGGAATGGAAAAAAAAAACAGCATCCTAAAGAATCAAAATAGTTTATTTCTACTACCTTAAATGGCTGTGTATCTCTCCCATACCTGTCTATTTCAAATCCCTCATGCTTATAAAACTTAAATAACTCTGATAACTAAGTTGCTGGAATCTTGAGTCTCTTTTCTTACAAAAAAAATCTTATCTTTCAGATAAAACCCACATTGGACTAATTATCAGGCCCATGTCGGACATACAATGAGAACCATTCTTGATCTGTATTATTTCTGCTAAAGGCATCTGGCTCTGTTGCTATCAGAATAAATAGACGGAATACCTAAGATATTGTTATGCACAATTAATGTAATGTTAGAATACTTGCTCACACCCTATACCCTTTTTTGTTATTTTTGGCAACTGAAATAATTATGCTTTGACATCTTCAGTCACAACTGTAGGGCTGGCCTTAGTGTATGGCCTTGTGGTACAGGAACTCATTAGAAACCCCCAGAGTAATTAATGTTCTTTTAAAATGCCTTTACCACATAAGCACTTTGCTTTTTTTCTCTGTTTTCTAATACCTTTTAGTTGACAATATTACACAAACCATAAAAAGTGGTTGAGTTAGCAGCTTTTAAATAGTAT
>CABHPR010157048.1:0-19672 GCA_902168415.1 Peromyscus melanophrys | reverse complement strand
TGTGTGTGTGTGTGTGTGTGTGTGTGTGTGTGTCTATGTGTCTGTGTGTTTCATGTACATTAATTTGTTGGTGTATACCTCACATGTAAGTTCATGTGAAGGCCAGAGTAGCATATCATGTGTTTCTCTCTTACCCTCTTCACTGTTGCTTTGAAACAGGGACTCTGCTTGAACCAGAAGAGTGGTGAGAATCTGCATGTCTCTGTTCCCTCTTCGACTAAAGCTGGAGTTAAAGGTATGCATAGCCTTACCAGGAACTTTACATAAGTGATGGGAATTTGAACTCAGGTCCCATGCTTACAAGGCAAATGTTCTTACTCACTGAGCCATCTTCCCAGCCCGGGATAAACGTTCATGCTACTAAACATACCTCTTACACATTTTTCCCTCTAGTCTATGTGTGAATGTGTCCCAGCCCTTCCTACCACTTTTCCTGTCTACCCATTATAGTGACTTTTATAATGGGTAAGCAAGTGAGAAAAGTACAGTACATTCTAAGGAATGATGTGAGTACTCTGCAGGATGAAACATCCCCCACCCAAAGTTGCTAAGAAACGATCTATTTTCTGAAGCTCTTTGTAGTCATCTTTCTTACAAAAGGAAAAGCATACCAGCATAGTAAACCATGTCAGCGGTATGAATGTGCACATACACAGACAAGCATACAAAACAATTATCAGGAATATGCAAGCAGGAAAAACAAAGGGAAGGTATTCTGTAGGCATTAGGAATTATTCAGTTTCTGCTGCAGCAAAATTGATTTCTTTGTCATTATTTCTGGAATAATTATTTCTATTTAAATAAAAAGCACCCAGTACATTCTCTAGCAAACTACTTTGTACTTTTTGGTTGGGGGTGGGGGGCATCAAGATATTGGTTCATTTGTTTTCTAAGAGTTTATTTTCTCAGGCAGCGTGCAAGTGTGAACAAGTTGCCAAGTTGTCCTTTCAGGTGATAAAAAAAGCTACCAACAAACTGATCAACCTATTTCCTGTGAATCACATTCTTATGAAGAGACAGACCATAAGCAAGATACATAAGGAATTATTTAAAATTGATTGAGTACTGCTATGTGCTAAGGAGACAAAACGGGGCAGAAATATTGGTGGTGTTGGTAATAAGGAGACTATGAGTTTAAGAACACAGCTAGCAAAATTATTTTGAATTAGGCTTCTGACTTACAACCCAGTAAGTCTTTTATTGGCAGATTCCATGTAACGTGATTTCACCGCCATTTTTGTTGCATGATTCCTTTCTAATTTAAATGTCACACATCCCCATTATATTTCCATTGAAAATTTTATTCTGTGAGACTTAAAACAAAAGAAATCATTCCATTTTGTATTTCCATTTTTTCTTTTAATTTGCCTTTAGTTTCTTTTTAATATTTGATTGTGTGTCTGTGTGTGAGTCTCTGTGTAAGTTTGTACATGTAAGTGGAATACATGCAGAGAAAAGGGAACACTGGAACATTTGAAGCTGGAGTTACAAACAATTTTGAATTTCTATGTGTGTGTGCTGGGATCTGAATTCAGGTCCTGTGGAAGAGCAACAGGCTTTGTACCAATGAACCACCTTTCTAACCCCTAAGTACACACACACACACACACACACACACACACACACACACGCACGCAGGTGCACACACAGGTATGCATCTGCTTTAGGTAGCTCCAAACACTTAAATTCAGACTCTTCATTTGAAGTCATGGTAATAGTTTACAATACTTTCCAACAACATTCATGATTATTACATTAACCTCTGGCACAGTACTCTTTACTGCCATAAAACTCCTTTACTTATAAAGCCCCAAATCTAAGAGGCTTACAACAACAAACTCGTAATGCACACTAACAGCTTAGCAGATATTTCAGTACCTGGTGGAACATAAGAGTCAGGACCAAGAACTGAGAATGTTTCATTTCTTGACAAAATTCGTTGGTCAGTGGAATCAACAATAGCAAGCTTAGCAAAATAGAGATTGAATTATAACACAATACAATATAATGTAACTAACCAGAGTTGCTTAATATAAGTTTATGCATAATATTACCATAATATTATGGAGTGGCTAAAATACAGTTACATAATGAAACCTCTAGAAATTTGACTCTTTCCATGCCATACAGATACACTAGTAGAAAATAATCAGGATTTAAAAAACAACAAAGGTTAGCCCATAAGTGAACTATTCTGAATAGTCACTTTATTGAGCATGACTGTGCTATCTCCCTATGCAGCTCATGAAATTCTGCCCTACGCCATATTATTATCCTTTGCAAAGTTTGCTTAGCTATTCCTTCTCTGCTGAGATCAACACTGTATCCTATAAAATGTTAGCCTCTTACAGCAGAACATGTGCTTGATTGTAATACATTTATCCTTGTAGTTTACTAGAAAATCCATAGGAACCAATGTTTTATCAGCACTTCGTTCTGTGAAGACATGTTCACTGCCATGCATACAGATACGTGGTCTAGTTCCTAGCTGCAGCAATGTCCAAATATAAGAGAAACTATCTTTGACATTATTTTTCACCCAAATATTATTCAAAAATCATAAAATACCGTGTTACCAGAGGAGTTCAAATATTATTTATTATTTAAATAAAGTCTAACAATAATAGGGGTCTCTAATTTTAAAAAAAAGTTTAAAAAGTTATTTTCTTGTACCTTCTAATCACATTTGCTCAACCTATAGCTCCAGAATTGGCTGTCTCATTCTTGGGTTCCTCTTTCACAGTGTTCGGTAGCACTCAGGGTTCGGATTGCTACCCTTTCTTCCACTCATCTCATAACATTGACTTTGGCAGACAAAGCAGCTTCTATGCACAGCCAGGTGTTTGTGCTGGCATCTCATCCTTGAAAGAGGTTGACTCAGATGTTTGCCACACCTGTGAATTTTCTGCCCAATCTTCACGAGCTCCCATGAACTTAATTATCATGCTTTATTTCAAAATTCCAAAGCAAAAGAGTTGAGGAGAAGATGCATAAAACCTCAGATGTTCCTCCTTCAAGCTAGCCCGTATAACATTCTCCCTAACAAAACAAGGCCATAATAAAAGTTGGTGTTTCTAAATCTTCACTGTATTCTTATCTATGGGATGAGGAAATGCAATACAACTCATATTTGATACACTAATTAATTCTAGTTCCCTAAGCAGCTCTGCCCATCAGATAAAGACTGCAAAGCTTGAGCTATGATCCTTGGACAAGCGAAGGAACCACAAACAAGCTTGAAAAATACCATTTTTCCAATATATTATACTTAGACATCAAAAGGTGAACATTATAATAAAAAGAAAATTGTAACTATAATGAGACTGGAAACATATTCTTACAACATACCCTTTACTCAGTGTCAACCAAAGATGTTTTATTCCCTTAAAGAAAAATATGTTGCCGGGCGTTGGTGGCGCACGCCTTTAATCCCAGCACTCGGGAGGCAGAGGCAGGCGGATCTCTGTGAGTTCGAGGCCAGCCTGGGCTACCAAGTGAGCTCCAGGAAAGGCGCAAAGCTACACAGAGAAACCCTGTCTCGAAAAACCAAAAAAAAAAAAAAAAAAAAAGTTTTAATTCACTGAATGCAATCCATTTGCTTAATAGCTTTCCCAATGTTTTCTGTAAACCCTACCCATTCTACCAACCACTTTGACACAGATTTACTATTTGTATCTATGTGCTAGAGTCCTAGAAATAGATATATAATGTTTAAGTAATCTTCAAAATTGAAAATAAATGTAACTGTTTGATATTTGCCAAAGAAATAAAATGTATTTCTACTCTAACCTTACACTCAACTCTAAGGTGATCTGTATTTGAACTAACTCAAATGTAAACTTCAGGTTATCCATAAGCAAAAAGCTACCTATTGACAAATGTGAATGAATTCTCACAATGGCCAAAGTGACTTGAAAAAGAACAAAATTGGAAGATTGGCACTTGTTTCTTTTATTTTCCTTTTGTTAGAGAGACAATTCAATTTTTATTTAATGAGTGACCCAAGACAGAAAAATAATATATTGTTGAGGTATTTGGGAAGACATTTTATATAGAATAACTTATTGCATTGATGCAAAATTCAAAGGTCATCAGTGTATAAAGTTTTATGATACTTAGGGATAAAAAATCATCATCATGCTTGCTATTTACTCTTTTTTTCTAGAAAATGACATAAAGTTATATCTACGTGTGTTAAACTATACTTATATATTACCTATATCTATGTGAATATTTAGAAACTGTGTTTGACATTTGGTAACTCTATATGAAAGGTCATGGATAAATTTAAACTTCTTAAACCCAAAGAATAGTTTGAAAGTGTTATATATCTTTTTAGAACTGCTTTATAGGCTTTTATATTGTCATTTTTTTAAATTTAAAAGTTCTTTTTTCCATTTTACATACTAACCAAAGTTCCCTCTCCCTCTTCTCCTCCAGTTCCCCCCCTACTCTCCCCCTATCCACTCCTCAGAGAATAAGGCCTCCCATGGGGAGTCAACAAAGTCTGGCAAATCAAGTTGAGGCAGGATCCAGCCCCTCACCCCCTGTATCGAGGCTGAGCAAGGTATCCCTCCATAGGAAATGGGCTTCAAAAAGCCAGTTCATGCACTAGGGATAAATCTTGGTTCCACTGCCACTGATCTCACAAACTGCCCAAGCCACACAACTGTCACCCACATTCAGAGGGCCTAGTTTGGCCCCATGCAGGTTCCCCAACTGTCAGTCCAGAGTCAGTGAGCTCCAACTAGCTTGGGTCAGCTTTTTCCTTGGGTTTCCCCATCATGATCTTGACCCAAAGGATGTTCAGTAATACCACAAGGACACTTGCTCAAGTACATTCATGGCAGCATTATTTGTAATAGCCAGAACCTAGAAACAACCTAAATGCCCCTCAACCAAAGAATGGATTAAGAAAATATGGTACATTTACACAATGGAGTATTACTCATCTGTAAAAAAACAATGACATCATGAAATTTCCAGGCAAATGGATGGAACTAGAAAAAAAAAAAAAAAACATCCTGAGTAAAGTAACCCACACCCAGAAAGATAAACACAGTATGGACTTACTCATAAGTGGATATTAGATGTAATCCTCAGTCCCAAAGAAGCTAGATAACAAGAAGGACCCTGAGAGAGACATGCATGAATCCCCCTAGGAATGGGAAATAAATATCTCCTGAGTAAACTGGGAACATGGCGTAGGGAAGAAGAGGAGTTAAGGGGAGGTGGCAAGAGAACATAAGGGAACAGGATGGTCAGGGAGAAACCTGGTGCTAGGGAAATTCTCAGGAACCCACAAAGATGACCGCAGCTAAGACTCCAAGCAATAGTGGAGAGGGACCCTGAACTGCCTTCCCCTGTAATCAGATCAATGACTACCCTAATTGTCATCATAGAACTTTCATCCAGTAACTGATGGAAGCATATGCAGACATCCACAGTTCTTATTTGTTTTTAAGATTATAATTTAACTACAACATTTCTCCCTTTACTTCCTTAATTTCAAATGCTTCCATATACCCTTTCCCAATCTGCTTAAAATTCATGGCCCACTTTTCATCAATTTCTATTCATGCATACATGTATTTGTAATTACTTACATATTTTTAAATATAACCTGTTGACTTCATATAATATTTCTTACATGTAGGTTTTCAGAGCTGACTGTTTGGCATTGGAAACCGATTGTTATGCTCTTCCTCCTCCTCCATCTTTACCTTTTAGTTCTTTGTGTGGGGTTGAGGCCTCATAGGCTTTGCCCTGTGCAGATTGGCATGTCCTCAGTGTTCAGCTCATTATGGGTGGCCATATTGGTGAGACTTTATAGATATCACTTCTCAACAACCCAGAGGAATACAACATTTAACACAAACCATGTTATTCAACTGAAACGAAGTTAAAATATGAAGGGGATGCCATGCAATCCAAGCTAAATATGATAGCATTGTCCTTGGCACATTGCCATAGTTCACTCACAGCACTGACAATCCATTTTTTTTTTTTTGTTTTTTTGGTTTTTCGAGACAAGGTTTCTCTGTGTAGCTTTGTACCTTTCCTGGAGCTCACTTGCTAGCCCAGGCTGGCCTCGAACTCACAGAGATCCACCTGCCTCTGCCTCCCGAGTGCTGGGATTAAAGGCATGCGCCACCAACGCCCGGCCCGACAATCCATTTTTAAGCTAATTTGGCCACGATTTTTTAATCCCCTGACTACAACTTTTTTCTTGTATAAAGTCTTGTCTTTAACTGCACAACTGAATTAATTTTACTTAGACTGGTATGTATATTTCAGACAGGTTGTTATGTAGCCCAGGTTGGCCTCACACTTGCTGTGTAACTAAAGGTTCTCAACTACTCCCCTCCCTCCACCTTCAATGGCTGGTGGAATTTCTGTTGTGTATTATTATGTCCATACTTTTTTCAGGTCTTAAAATACTTAAAGAACCTTTATAAATTATAATGGTTGGACGAGTTGGATTTTTAGCTAGAAATTAAAACCTAAGATTCTTTATTTGCATGCAGACTAACCTTAATTTCCTTGTAGCTCACCAGAAGTCAGTCTCCCTGTGTCAGAACATGACCTTTGTTCTTCATCTCTGGGTGAGTTCCTGGTTTCTCTCTGATCCCTGAGTTTCCTCTTCTGACAAGGGCACCAGAATAGACTAAGACCTACCCTAACAGACTCATTTTATCCTTAGTCATATGCTTAAAGTCTCTATCTCCAAATGTCTTTTCTTTCTTAGACACTGGTGATTAGGGTTCAACATACCAAAAGGGGCACAGTTCAACTAACAATGATCTACTCTCTGTGCCTCAATTTGACAAATGTGGCAAAACAACTTAATTGAGAAAGGATTGTCATTGGAACAAACAGTACTGAGACAACTGGAAATAAACCAGCAAATAGATTAAGAGCAATCTCCACTTTCCAAACTCCAAACACATGTAAGTCCTGAATATGAAAGACAGCATTTGACTCAACCTTTGTGAGGCCCCTGAACTGATCCCCAGCCCTGGGGCAGACATAGCCTGAAAACTCTTACAAGAAAACAGAAACAATGACTATCTAAAAAAATCATGGAAAAATTAGTCTTCAAGATTTCCACAGATTTTATCACAGTACAGAACAAAGGAGAGAGAAATGATAACCTACAAATTGGGAGAAAAATACTCTCAAATGATTGTCTGAAAAAAATCTAGTGTCTAAAATACAAGTAAAACCATTTTACACTTCTAAAATAAAAGTGAAATAATTATATGTGTGTGTGCACATAAAAAGATACTCAAAATCAATAGTAGTTAGAAAGATGCAAGTAAAAAAGTACATGTGTAAATGTCACATGATTAAAATAGGAATAGTTAAAAAACAAAGCATACAAGGACAAGTTCTGGAAAGAACGTGAAATAAATGGAATTTTCTGTCTTCTGGTAGGAATATGAAGTAAAGTAACCACCTGCATCATGACCAGTTTGGCAGTTTATCAAAAACTTGTACAGAGATGTTTACAAAAGCATTATTCATAATAGCCTGTAGGTAAAAACAACCCTAGTTCCCATCGACTGATAACTACATAAAATGATGTAAAACAGTATTATTCATCCATAAACAAAGACATGGAATATAGCATTGATGAACCTTGAAAACAGTCAATGAAAAGCACACATAAAGAGCCACGTATTACATGCAACTATATCAAAAGTGCAGATTAAAGAAAGGAACACATATAGAAAGAAAGTTAATATTTCACAGTGACTTTGAAAACAAAATGAGAATGCCTTTTAGTGAGTATGGCATTTCTTTGGAGAGGTATGGAATTATTCTGAATTAGTTAGTGGTGATGACCACTTACAAGCAAAATAAAAACAACAAAATTATATGCTGTATCAATGTGCTTTTATATTTGAATATTCAAGAAGCAAAAAAAGTAAACAACCTATTTATGCAATAACCACATTGAAATAGCTCCAATACAACATATGATGTCTGAGGTGGAAATTAGAACTGGAAATATATTGTAAAATCTCATTTATATACCCTAGAGAGTACAAAGTGATCTACAGTGAAGGAGTCAGATCAGAGTTTGAAGACAGAGGCAAAAGGAAGGAATTGAAAAAGGCTACTGAGACTCTTTAGGAGCTGATGATGTATTTATTATCTTGATTTTGGTGATATGACATGGATGAGTGGATATGCATAAGCTTGTCAAATTGTGTCTTAGGAATGTGTCCATCATCATTTGATAATGTGAGAAAATGAAACACAACTGTTCAGTATTTTTTGGGTAAACAATTATCCAGATACTTTATTAGGCCCTCAAGACAGAACAATGAAATAAAGCCTTAAATTATTTTCCAGTTTGAAGGACAAAGAACATGAACGGAGACAAAATTGAAATGAGAAAATATCATCTTGAAGTGGTGCCTCCAACACACTTGAGGCAAGAAAAGATGTATGGAAATGAACAGAAATGAGTTTAGTGAAAGTCTTTTTTTATTTTAGATAAATATTTTATTTTAATTTATTACTTTATTTTATTGAAAATTGATTTTAATGCAATATATTTTATTACAGTTTCCCCTCACATGGTTCTTCTCAGTTTCTCCCCACCTCCCTTACCATCTAGAGCCATCCCCATTCTGTCTCTGGTTAGAAAACAAACAGGCTTCTAAAGGAGAGTAATAAAATAAAACCTATCAGATTAAAATATGAACAAACAAACAAACTAAAGGAAAATGACAAAAGAAAAAGCCCAAGCAACACAACTAGACACTGTAACACGAATTTCCAAATAGTCTTATTAATTAAAAAAAAAACCCAGAGCCAGATATTGGGGTGAAAGCTGAAAGATCAGAGAAACAGAAAAAGCTAGCCATGTTCTTACCTCTATGAAATCCTCAGCCTCAAGAGAGAGAATTCCTGTTTACTCACATCTTATATACCTTTCTGCCACCTTACTTTCTTCCTAGTGCTGAAATTTGTGTCCAGTGTGACCTTGAATTTACAGAAATCCAGGTGGATCACTGCCTACCGAATGCAAGGATTAAAGGCATGTGCTACCACTGTCTGATCTCTATTAATATAGTGGCAGGCTTTGTCCTCTGATCCCCAGGCAAGCTTTATTGGGGGTACACAATATATCACCACAAGACAAAGAATCATAAACATTCACACATCCAGGAATCCCCCCCCCAAAAAAAAAACCTGAACCCATAATATATACACAAAAAACCTGTGAGAAGTAAAATAAAAAATAAAGCCCTGACAAATTGCAACAGTATGAGAGGAAGAACTTCCAAAGATGCTGTTAAGTGTGTTTTCTGTTGATCACCTACTTCTGGGCATGGGACCTACCCTTAAGAGTGCTTTTACCACCAGTGAAACTCTCTTGAAGAAAACTAATTTTTTTCATTTGCAAATGGCTGTAGCTTCTGGGTTAGGGATGGGAGCATGTGTAAACTTAACTAACTTGGCCTCCCAGTCTTCCATTGTCATGGGTAATGGAAAGTCAACCATACTGCCAAGTAGTACTTCATTCCATACACACTTTACAACAGAAGCAATTGTCTTATCTTGGGACAGTTTGATAGGAATTGACTTATGAAGTCTGGAGAGATGGATTAGCAGTTAAGAGCACTGGCTGCTCTTCTCTTCCAGAAGACTTGGGTTCAACTTCTAGCCCCCACATAGTAGCTCCCAACCATCTATAACTATAGTCCCAGGGGATCCGATGGCCTTTGGGGCACTGCATGCATGTGTTACACACACATATGTGTAGACAAAACACCCATACATATAAAACAATAAATATCTATTAAAATGGAGAGCATTTTTAAAATAAAAAAATTGAATTTTGATGGTATTTTTACTATTTTGAATATGTATATCTTTATATTTAGTTAATCTTACAATATCTGTGGCTTGACCAGCTGTGGATTGAGAAAACCATAGATGACTAAAAACATTTAGAAGAAAATCAAGTCTATTCAAATGAATTCAGATTTTCTGAAAAATTTAGTATTCCTTAAGACATAAGTATAAAAACTGCCTGAATAGATTTACACTGCATAGCTGCTATAGATTACCAAAGACCTAGATGTTCAAGTCCCTTTTATAAAATGGTATAGCTTTGCATTGTCTTGTGCAAATCCTGTGTACTTCAAATTGTTCAAGATTTTATACATATACACACAATATATTTTTACACATGAATTTTCTATAAATACTTGCTATACCGTGTGATTAAATAATAATGACAAAAATACCTGTATGTGATCAGTATGGATGTAATTTTGTTACTATTGACTGAATCCCGAGATGCAGAAACTACAGCTATAGAGGACTAACTAAACAGATGTCGGACAATGACACTAGCCTGAATGAAAAAAGTCATCACAGGAAAAAGTCAAATTGAAAGGGAGAAGCTGTCCCAGTAACATTGTTTGATCACAGACAATTAGATCTCCTTGAGGTAAACCCGTCCTTACAGTCTCCAGTTACAGTTGCCAGTTCATTCTCTTTGGAACTTGAAGTAAAGCAATTGACATTCTGCCACCTTAAAGAAAAAGTTAAAGATTAATGCAGGCCAACTTAAAATGGATAACTGGAGAAAAAGGATATTACTATTCCATAGCTATTACATTATTGATCCATCAATTTTCAAATTATTTTCCTGGTTCTTTTTTTATTTTATAATTAATTTAATTTTACATATCAGTCACAGATTCCCCTGTCCTCCCTCCTCCCCCCCCCCCCCCCCCCCCCCCAATCCACCCCCCATTCTCACCTCCTCCAGGGCAAGGACTCCCCTGGGGATTCAGCTCAGCCTGGTAGATTCAGTTGAGGCAGGTCCAGTCCCCTCCTCCCTTCACCTAGGCTGAGCAAAGTGTCCCAGCGTAGGCCCTAGGTTCCAAAAAGCCAGCTCATGCACTAAGGACAGGTCCCAGTCCCACTGCCTGGGGGCCTCCTAAATAGTTCAAGCTAATCAACTGTCTCACTTATCCAGAGGGCCTAATTCAGTTCCATGGGGGCTCCTGAACTATTGGTTCACAGTTCATACATTTCCAGTAGTTTGGCTATTTGTCCCTATGCTTTTTCCAATCATGGTCTCAATATCTCTTGCTCAAACAAACCCTCCTCTCTCTCACCAATTGGACTCCTGGAGCTCCACCTGGGGTTTGGCCTTGGATCTCTATCTGCTTCCATCAGTCATTGGATGAGAGTTCTATCACGACAGTTAGGGTGTTCGATTCTTAATGGTTACACTGTCCAAACAATTTTTCTGTATTCCAGAACATTAAAAATAAACTGAGTTGTATTTTAATTCAACCACAAGCATGCACACACACGCACACATACACACACAAAAAAAAACCCAAACACAATACATACATATATACAAACTTCACTTTAAAATCATATGAACTTCTTTATTGTAAGTTGTCTAAAACAAAATATAAAGTAGATAACTGAAGTTTTTCTTGCTGTAACCAAATGCTACATACATATATTTAAATTGGTGAAATATTAGAAAAACGATCAATAATTCTATGAGAACTAAGTTAAGTCTTTTGAAAATATAAAATTGTATGATTAAGAGGAAACAGAAAGACCAGCATATTAGAGAAATCATCCTACAAAGCTTAGATCTATAAAGGACTTCAGTTATCACTCTTTTTTAGAGGTCTGAGGTGAAAAAATGAGAATTACATAGAAGACTCTCTATTGGAGACATTCCCAAAGCTTACAGTAAATGACATGAAATATCTATGTTTCCAGAACAGGTCTTGACCTTTTACTCTATGACTGCAATTTGTCAGGCCCTGTGCAATAGACACATTTCATTTTCTATTTTTTAGGACTACATATAGTAAAATATATACACAACTCCAATTTATTGTCTAGTCAGATGTTTAAACATATAAACTTTCATTTTATAGAAATGTCTAGATTTTTTTTTTTTTTAAGACAGGGTTCCTCTGTGTAGCTTTGGTGCCTGTCCTGGAACTCACTCTGTAGATCAGGCTGGCCTCAAACTCACAGAGATCCGCCTGGCTCCGCCTCCCGTGCTGGGATTAAAGGCATGCACCGCCGCCGCCGCCGCCGCCACCACCACCAGGCTAATGTCTAGATTTTTTTGTTCTTCTCTCATACAATACATACTCACTCCTCCCAGTCTCTCTACTTCTCACCCAGATCCACTCCTCCTCTGTTTCTTTTCAGAAAAGAACAGGCCTCCCAGGGATAGCAACCCAACATAGCATTATAGGATGCAACAAGACTAGGCACAAACCCTCACATCAGGGCTGGATGAAGCATCCCAGTAAGAGAAAAAGGTCCCAAGTGAAGCGCGATCCTAATTGGTCTCTAAGAAATCTTAGACCGAATGGGCCTACTGTCTCTAGAAATCCTCAGAGTGAATGGTCCTCCTGTCTTTATCAATCCACAGACTGAATGGCACAAGATCCTGTCTCCACCCATCACCTTCCTAGTGCTGGGATTAAAGGTGTAAACTACTACCAACTGGCTGTTTCCCTTTTAGATTGGTTCAATTTCCTGTAGCCCAGGGTGGCCTTGAATTCCTGATCTTCCTGCTTCTTCCTCCCAAGTGCTGGGGTTAAAGGTATATGCTATCACTACTGCATGGTCTCTATGGCTAACTACTGGCTAGGTCTGTCCTCTGACCTCTAGACAAGCTTTATCTGTCAGAATATAAACAAAATATCATACAACACCCAATTTCAGGTGAAAGAGTCAGAGACACCCCAACTCTCACTACTAGGAGTTCCATAAAAAGGCCAAGTTACATAACCATAACATATATGCAGAGGACCAGGCACAGACCCATGCAGGCTCTGTGATTGGAGCTTCAGTATCTATGAGCCCCTATGAGCCCTGTTATTTGATTCTATGGGCCATGTTCCTCTGGTGTCCTAACCCCTTTGGCTTCTACAATTCTTCCTCTCCCTCTTCCGTGGGGGTTCTCTGAGCACAGAGAAGAGGGACCCAACAAAGATCTCCAATTTGGGCTCTCTCTGCTCTTAATATCTGGTTGTGGATCTCTGCATCTGCTCCCATCAGCCACGTGAAGAAACCTCTGTGATGACGATTGGGCTAGGCACTGATTTGTGAGTATAGCAGAGTATCATTAAGAATCATTGTATTGATATTTTTTCTATCCTAAGTCTCTGTTTAACTATATTTAAATTTACAGTTTTAAAATTAATCAAAGCATAAAGAAGCTGTCAAATCATCTGAAATCAAGACATTGAAAATTAACGAACAGCAAACATAGTAAGATAATACCCACATGTATACATACACACACACACACACACACACACACACACACACACACATCAGCATCCTAAATACACACATTTAAAGATTGTTGTTCAAGGTCACTATTTATAAACATATTAATAGTTAGTTGGTCATATTTTTGATTGCAGTACTTCAATGAAACCCTGACTCTCTCACATGCTAATCAGAACCCAACCACTGAGATACAGTTTCAAGCCATCATGGCCTTATAAACACAAGCTCATTGTAATCCCCATGTGTTACTGAGATTAATTTCAATTACAATTAGCATATATAATAGAGTTCTTACTTTCAGTAAAATTAAAGTGGCTGCAACAGTTATAAAATGTTTAACAACAAAAGTTATTAAAAATATTTCAATAAATTGGAGTCAAAATTAATGATATTGATTTAGAAATAATTTGTATTTAACTTCATATTATGTGAATAGGTTTAAGCACATTATGACCATATCAATTTATCTTACTATTAAAAGTGAGGAGAATTATCTTCCTTCACATTTTGAAGTTATAAATTGCCTTGTTTTTAACATATACATTATCTTCTGTAATCATTATATTCAATTTGTTCAAATTTGACTGCATAATCATTGATAGTCCTTTTCACATATATTCAATTCTCCTTTATTTTCCATTTGTTCTTCTGTGAGTCAGTTTTCATTATGAAGATTTACTTTTATTTACTATACTACAAAAGCTAGGCAGTGTGACTGGATGTAAATTATTCATAGTACTTTATTTTATTCAAAAGATAAAATTTGACCCACAGTTTCTGCACACCATCCTGGGAGAAAATTTAATATTTCTCTTTGTTGGTTGATTTGCTTTTTCTTCTTAGACATGGAATTTATTCTTTGGTTCTTGAATATCAGCATCTCCAATTGAGAATTCATTGATCTTACCATTTTATTTACATGCCGTTCAATAGTAAAATATTGGTTCTTTTGCAAATGAGATTCAAGCTTTTGTTTCAAGAATGTAGTTCTTTCTCTGTGAAGCGAATGCCTTGGCACTTCTATTGTTGTTCAAGTGCATATTATTTTTAGTATTTTTAGTGTGTGTGTGCATGTATGTGACTCTGTGAGTGTGTGAATGTGTGTATGTGTGAGTGTGTGTGTATGAATGATGTCTTTGTGTGTGAGCCTAAGTGTGTGTATGTGTGTCTTTGTGCATGGAAAGTAAGCGTAGGTATGCATACAAATATGTTTAGGGGCTCAAAAGACAAAAGAGAACGTCAGAGTCCCTGGAGCAGGATTTACAAGGGTAAGAGTGTTGGCAACCAAAATCCAGACCTGTGAAAGAGCAGTAAGTGCTCATAATGATTAATCTGTTTCTCTATCCCCTAAACTTACTTTTTAAATACCACATAAACTATAAAAGCTTTGTATCACTGGGGTATCTAGTGAGTTTCTAATGTATATACATTTTATAATGTTTAAATCAAGCTAACCACATCTACGTAATAATCAAATATTTATCATTTACTCTGAAAGTTCATAAAAATCTTTCATTCTAGCTTTGTATAATATAACAGAATTTGTTATCTCTAGTGACCAGTTGGGCAATAGCACCCTAGAACCTGTTCTTTGCACCTGACTGTAACACTTTTCCCCACCTTTCCATGTCTCAATTCTCCTTAGTTTCTGGAAATCAATATGTTAGTCTGTATTTCTAAGAGATTCCACAGATGTGTTTGGCGTCACGAATTTCACTGACTGCTCGAGTATCGTAATAGGCTGATCTCGTTTTATTTCTGCATCTCTGATGCTGTCTTCAAATGCCGTCCTACTTTTCGCTCATTCTAATTGTTCCTCTAGAAATCTTGAGATTGTAACAACAAAGATATACTTCCACCCTAAGAATGCGTCATAGTTCTATATAAAAATAAGAAGGAAACATTCTGTGTAGCAGGAATCTTAAAAGTTCTTATTAATAAAGTCAAACCTGGAGCCAGGTATTGGGGTGAATGCTGGAAGATCAAAGAAGCAGAACAAGCCACAGCCACCTCGCCTGGCCAATTCCTCAGGTGATTCTGTTACCTCAGACTGGAAGCCTCTGAGTCCTCATCTGAATGGATCTCAGCTGAACTGTGCTGCTCCAAAGCCTGAAAGCTTAACCAGCCAAATGCTTCTAGTTCCTGGTCTTCACGCCTTATATACCTTTCTGCTATCTGCCATCACTCCCTGGGATTAAAGGCGTGAGTCACCAAGCCTGGCTGTCTCCAATGTGGCCTTGAACTCACAGAGATCCAGAGGGATTTCTACCTCTGGAATGCTAGGATTAAAGGCGTGAGTGCCACCATTTTCTAGCCTCTGTATCTAGTAGCTGTTCCATTCTCTGACCCCAGATAAGTTTATTAGGGTGCACAATATTTTGGGAAACACAATACCACCACAATTCTGCCACTTAATGTCACATAAGTCTCAATTTAAGATTTTAAAACATCAAAATGTGAAACTTAAAATTAATGAAATGTGAAGCTATTTCCATTTTATAATTTAGGTGAGATTTGAGCTAACTGAGGCAAATACTGGTCAACTGGTGAGAAGTTTCCTTCATTCTAATAAATGCAGAGACTATAGGATAACTTAATAAGCCTGGGCTCACAATAAGTAACAAAATGTCAAATTACTTTCAAAGAAAAATTTCTGCCTTACTTATTGATCCTAAATACTGGATTTCTAATAAGCCAATTGTAACCTAAAATCAACACTTCTCTGGATGTTAATTAGAAGGCTATTAACACATTCACATTTTCTTATTTCTGGATAAAGCTGAAGAACTATGTGGCTGGCCCTATCTATGTCTAGTATTGAGACTAGTCTATAGCTCTGAATTTGAGCCATTGTCCATTTTATGAGATGTCATATTAGCATTTATGAAAATTCTATGACCTTTTGAACAGCAAGTTTTCTTTTGCTAACTATAGGCCATGATCAAATTATCTGGAAATGGATATATTTCAAATGTATATGAAAATATGCAATTTATTAAATTCAGTTTTTATTGTGTTCATATGTATGTAGGAGAAAAATGGACAATAGAATCAATGAACAATGACATTGATATCTAAAGAAGCCATAGTTTCAAGTATAAGCTAATGTCAAAAGATGTTTGAAAATATAATTTTAACACCAAATATTTCAGAAGAGGTTGAATATTCTAGTTCCACCAGAAGTTACAGCGTGAAAGTGAGTTAACATCTCCAGGGCTCACAATGATGGTCAGGAGGATGTTCACATTGATAGAGTAATGCCCCCACTGTCTGAGTAGGTACAAACTTGGTGACACTAAACTGATTCTTCATAATATTAAAAAGAAAGAGAGAAAAATGGTGATTGAGTTACATATGTAATAGCACTGTCTGTGATGGGAACCCACAAAAAAAGAGTGTTCCTTTATTACTAAATACAATTAAAGCTGTGACTGCAAATATTTTAAAGATATAATTACTTACTTTCATGTTTCTATTAAAATTTAAAAGTTCAGACAGAAAGTAATTTTTTTTCTTGGTAGTTGTGACTATTTCAGAATCATAATACTCTAGTTGTAGGGGAAATTTAGTGGAATATTTTTGCCAACCAGAGTTGTTTCAATGGTTCTATTTAAGCAACTTAAGATGCAATTAGTGGTACAGGTGAGAACATTTAAATGCATGTTAGTTTTATCCTACCCCATTAAAATAAAAATGCATTTTGTTTAAATGAAATGATTATCTCTAAGATATTGTACTTTCATCAAATAACCCAATTTAACTCACGTCTAAGTTCTTGCTGGGTTTGAGTAAGGAGTATGATAATTGAATTGCTTTAGTTAATGATAATCCCTGATAGGAAGGCAGGATAACAGAACACGTTTTGAGAAGCTGAGGGTGCAATTTGCACTGGCATGAAGCATCTTTCTTGCAAAAAGGAAGATGCAGAAAATAAAGCACAAAGCATAGTAAGTGACTTCTTAACCTAATGTGCTTTGAAGGTGAAAACAAAATATCCCTGATAGCAAATTTTCTGAGAATCTGTGATTCTTCAATGTGCAGTGAGAGGCTTACAGTTTTTATTTAATATGTTTTACAATCCACTTGCACAAAGATTTTGAAAGAAGTCAACCATACAATGAAAACTGGCCTACTAGATAGCTCTTCCACTCAGAAGAACGTTTAAGAAGAAAGCTCCCTGAATATTTGATACTTTTGATGTAAAAGAAAAAAATAAGAAATTAGGCTCTGAGAAACCTTGTGATATCCAAAGGAAAAACCTAAATCAGTTCATTCATTGTTCAAAGTAAGTTTTGTTTTGTTTTCTATAAATCACATCAAGAAATAAGAAAATGGATATTAAAAAAAAATATAGGCGCATCTTCTGTCCCCTATGTATTTCAAAGTCAAACCAATAGACAAAAACCAAAACAAGACATGTAAGCATGTTTGGTAATCTAAAAGTCAAATGAGGCCAGACAACACTCTAAAACAAAATTTGTGGTTTAAAAACTTCTTGGGTCTGGGAAGATGTCTCAGTGGATAAAGTTAGGGCCCGAGTTTGAATTCCCAGAATCCATATAAACACAGCTTGGTAGTGTGCACCTGTATTCCCAGTGCTCCTGTGGGAAATGGGAGGTTGTTGCTGGAAAATTTCTCTCGAGCTCCCAAGTCCCGCCAGCTCCCAAGTCCCACCAGTCCCAGAAACCATTTACAAAATAAACACACAGACGCTTACATTATTTAAACTGCTTGGCCATTAGCTCAGGCCTATCATTGTCTAGCTCTTACTCTTATATTTAGCCCATTTCTATTAATCTCTACTTTGCCACGTGGCTCGTGGCTTACCGGTACTTTACATCTTCCTTCTTCTGGCCACGGCTCCAGGCAGTCCCCCTATCCTTCCTTCCTCCTCAATTTTCCTCTCTGTTAGTCCCGCCTATACTTCCTGTCTGGCTATTGGCCAATCAGTGTTTATTGACATATAGCGATATCCACAGCACTTCCCCTTTTTTTTCTTTTTCAAAAAGGAAGGTTTTAACTTTAACATAGTAAAATTACATATAACAAAACAATTATCGAGCAAGAATTACAGTTACAATATTAAAGAAGATATCCTATCTATCTTATATTTATGAGTTTAAGGTTTTATATCTAACTTATCTTTTATCATAACTGAGGAAATTACAACTATCTAGTCTTCAACCACATCAAAGACCTCAGAAGGATATAATACTACCTGAGAAATGGAGAAGATGCAAGCAACTTTCGGGAGTCTTGCAGGGTAGACAGAGACAGCTGACAGCCTGGACAGTCATTCAAAGTTCTCTTGTAAAGTTGGGGCATCTGTTTTCAGCTCATAGGCCTAGAGTCTCTTAGTCATTTTTTTCTGTGTCCTGTAGAATGTCTGGCAGTTTCCTCTGCAAAGCAGGAACCTGAAGGACCATTTTGTCAAGCAAAGTTCAGTGGTCACCTTCCTATGGGTCCTGCATGTCCAGTCGATCAAGCAGTCCAGGCAAGAACATTTTCTTGCCCAAATGGCTATTTTTGCCAAGGTGAAGATAAATTCCATATGGAGTGTCTTCGATGCCCATCCTCCTCTGAAGTAAATCCAGTGTTGTCAGGAGCAGACATGTCTCAATGTCTAGAACGTCTAAATTTTTAAAACATTTTAAATGCCATATTCTGTAGGTCTTTGAAGTATTTGAAGATTACCTATCTATCTGAAATATATCTATGTATACCTAGAAGACTTAACTAACATGGCTACAAATATGATTATCATAGATGACTAATTATTAATCTATTTCTTAATTATCCATTACAATTTTAAATGAGTTACATAAACATAATACCTCAAACAAAAGTAGAAATATACACACAGTATAACAGAATCAACTTTAAGTTTGTATCAATAAACTAAAATTTATATCAATGTAAAACATTTTAAACATAAACTAAAATCTATACCAATATAAAACATTTTAAACAAGTTGTTGCTCTTTAAAAATAGATTTATTAATCTACCCTTTTATCCTATCATTTCTATATCTTATGTATCTATATCCCCTTTTCTTTTTTAGAAAGAGATCGCATTTATAATTAACCTGTTTTAAATAAAAATATTGGTTTTTCTCTGTCCCACACCAGAGGGCTCTTCTGATTTGGGACACAAGAATCTTTTAACCTTTTTATTTTAGGGATATGTCTGGGTTTAGAGAGGGAGTGAGCCCATTCCATCTCCAAAGCCAGCTTGGTATATTTGGGAATTTGGGCGTAGATTCTCTTACTACTTCCTGCTGGAAGGGGGCGCTGTACCTTATGGGGACACAAAGAACATATTAGGATTATGGAGTAGTCCGTGAGAGTGTAT
>CABHPR010157047.1:0-26277 GCA_902168415.1 Peromyscus melanophrys | reverse complement strand
ACAGCATGCGTTTGGAGAGGACACCTTTAAGGAGTCTGTTCTCTCCTTGTACCCTGTGGGTCCCGGAGATAAAGCTCAGATGCTCAGGCTTGATTGTTACTGGTAAGGCAAACAATCAAGGTGCCTTGATTGTTACTCTTCTGGGTTTTCCCAGTTAGAAGGAAACAAGCACAGAGGGGCCAAGTAGTGAACCGGGCCACGCAGTAAGTGGTACAGCTGTCAGTTTCAGGGTTCTGTCCTTTTGCTTGTCTCCAGCAGTGTTGTTACTTGGCTTTTACCCACTGACTTTCCAGGGGTGCGTGTTGTCTTTCTTTTCCGGGGTCTTCCCAGGCTCTGGGTGAGGCTGCCAGGTGCCAGGGCGAAGTCTCCGTCCACGATTCCATGCAGCCATCTGGGGGCGCCATTTCCCAAACCAGCGATTGTCTCTAGTCTGGCCAGTGTTGCCTCCCTCTCGCTGTGGGAACTTTGAGATCTTTTACATTCCTACCGGCTGCTCAAGAGGATGGCTTTTGGTGCTCCGAGGAACAAAGACTTCATTTTTAGACTCCTTTTCCTCCGGTCGCTAGCAAGGACGCGGGTTCCCACTCCAGGGAAGCTTTCTGCGCCGGCACAGGGAGGACAAGTGCTAGTGACCAGAAGAGGTCCTTCTCACCCCAGGAATTTCGAGAGGGCGACCCCAGGGCCCACGAACCGGTGCTTTAAAATTTCATTTTAAGAACTGGCTAGACTGAGGGCGAAGACTATGCCAACGACTGAACAGAGCTTTTGCGCATATTTCTTTATTAATATTTCAAAGGCCTCAGCTCCAACCTGGGAAAACCAGCCAAGGGACCAGACCAGGGAAGCTGGTTGGCCGAAGGAGGCCTACTGGGGTGGGGGTTAGGCCCACATCTAGTTTTTTACCAGGAGGGATAGCAGAGGCTTGGGCTGCAGTCAGGGGAGTCTGAAGCGATGATCTCCTAAGGACAAAGCCGAGCGATCCCATGCCCGACTTGGTGGCTACCTCACTACCAGAAGGAGCCTGTAGGGGAAGAACAATAATTGCTAGGGTCTCAGCGAATCCTGTGGTTGGCAGATTCCAACCACCTGAGGACACCTGAGCCCTCTCTGTCCCAAGTGTAGCGAACTTGCTCATTGACAAAGGTCAAGAAGTCAATGAATGGATATTTTGGTGGTTCTGTAACAATGGCTAAAGAGTTAGAGACCGCTCAGTGGTTAAGAGCACTTGCTCTTGCGGAGGAGCCAGGAGCGGTTGCCAGCATCCACGTGAAGAGTGGCTCACAATCCTCTGTAACTCCAGTTCTAGGACACCCGGAGCCCTCTGTCCTCCACCGGTACTCACATGGTGTCTATGCATACATTCAAGTAAACACAATTACACATGAAATGACTAAAAGAAGCTAGGCAAAAGTCCCAGCACTGGAGACTGAAGCAGGAGGATTGCCATGAGTTTCAGGCAAGCTTTGGCTACATAGTGAATTCTAGGCCTGTCTGGATTTTATAGCCAAACTCTGTTTCAAAGACAAAAACAAAAACAGCAGTAGAATACAGTTGCTCGACCACGATAAAAAACTATTACCCTAACATGATCCTAATCTGTAGTGGTCACAGTGCTTTTCCCTGGCCACGGGAAAGTCGGGCGCCAGCAGACTAGAGATGGACGAAAGAATTGCTTTAGAGAAAGCTCCTCGGGGCTGGGGAGAGGGTAGTGGTGGTGAGGCATGTTGGGAAGGCTGTTGGTGGCTAGTATCCTGCAGGGTCCAGTTTCCATTCCGTCTGTTCTTTCAAGGAGAGAATGGCCCTTGAAATCTTGGAACAAAGGGCGAAGCATATCTTGGTCTCCCTGCTCTGCTTAACAAACAAAACAAAAACCACAAACAAACAAATAAACAAGGGGTGAATGAGAGCAGCAGCAGCCCCAGCAGATGGAACCTGAGCAGCTGCATGTGTGTGTGTGTGCTCTTCCCAGATGGACTTCAGAATGGAAAGCTCTGCCATCCTTACTGAATTATCTTTTCAGGGATGCTTCTCCATATTTTGTAATTTGGGATTTTATAATGGGTAGATTTTTTTTTCACAGCCCAAAATAAAGACATTTGTCAGATTCATTCAATTGACTCATCAATTTAGGACATGCTCAGCTTTAGTAAGCTGCAGGATTTGGGCTGGTCTAAGGTTAAGCATGCAACATATTATTTCAGACCGTGGTGTCCAGCCCAGGCAGACTTAGCACCCTGGCTGAGTTCACTGGCATGAAGTATTTATAAAGTTTTCATTAGTAAGCTGAATGTTCCCTAATAGTTTGTAAATCTCCAGTTGTACAGGGAGGAGTCAAATATGTCACAGAAACATTTGCAAATGTTAAATTGGGTTCCTGGTCCTTGGCCAGTCTGTGAAGTGTCTAGTGATCATCTTGGCCGGACTGTGCGAAGCTGTCTGTTTCCCCTCGTTTCTGTGAAGTTTTAATTAGCTAAAGAGGCTCTCAACAAGTCCCACCCTGGAAGAGAGTCAGCTGAAGAGTGCTTTGAGTCTGATAATGTGTTATCTGTAGGGGCCCAGAAACCCTCCTCGGCTTTCACATTTCCAGATGAAAGCTGAAGATGAACAAGACGGCCTGTGGTCTTCCTAGGACAGATTCTTCTCTGCAGCAAATGCTGAAAACGTGTTGGAGTCCTTTCTGCTTGGTGGTAGTATGTTAAAACCTTGGATTTCTGCAGGTTCTTATTCTGTTCAGGGGAGATGGTGCAGGAGGGACCACAAAGGGAAAAAAAAAAAAAAGAAGAGAGAGCAATTTTTTTTCTCATACCCAGCTTCAAAATCAGATTATGTCTCTATATATTTTCATTTTGAAAATTTTGGAAAATAGTGTTACTCTGTAGCCCATTCATTTCCATGAGAGTTGAAGAAACTTATAGATAGTGTAGGCATGACAGTGAGTCATAGGATGTCACTATGTCACCGCAGGCAGGACAGTTTACTCTGCTTCCCTTCTCACCGATGACACAACCCAATGCCTTGAAAGGAATCCCATCAGGTTCCTCGGGGTTTAATTCTATCCATCCAATCCAAAGACTTCTATCATGTTCTGCAACATTAATTTAAAAATGTTCCCAACTTCAAGAGAATTTGGGGGGGGGGCTTAGTGTTGGCAGATAACAGTAACATTTCTTCTCTTCTGTCTTTAGCTTAAAGTTGAAGATGGCACAGCTTTCTGAGAATAAGGAATTTTTTAGTAGCAAACGGTTAATGGGGGGAGATCTTCACGGGGTAGGAATATGTATCACCCAGGAAAGCAGCAACAGAGCCAAGATTGATCCATTGCTGGTCCCGTTTGAGTGGTGGTGTGTTCAGTTTTATGGAAAGTCAGAGAAACCTGTGCAGACTGTCTTCAGAGGCCCATTCCTTGTCTTCATGTAAGACCAGCTTAACTTGCCAAAGGGAGATGGTTCTCTGTCTACTTTATAAACAGCTTTCAGAGAGGAGCGTGCCTGCCTTAAAAGCCCTAAGTTGTTTTGAGTTTCTCCAACCACAAGAAATTATGAGTGTTTGTGGTCACTGTCTGATCTGTCATCACACATTGTATGTATGTCTGGAAATGTCACACCTCTCCACGCACCTGTGCAGTTACTGTGTCAATGAAAAGTGAAAATGTATTTGAATACCCTACATGATAATAAATGCACAAGGAATTTACATGGCCCACGAGATAAATGAGGTGTGCTGAACAATTTTGCATTTCCTTAACCAATAGGTAACTACTGCAGAAAGTGCGAAAGGAATATCCATACAGACTCAAGTCAAACTGTTTACTCACGGCTTGCTTCTCTTAAAAAAAAGATCCTCTCATTTGTAATACACATTTGAAGTTTAAAAATTCATATTACACACGATTACAAAGGAGTTAGTAGAAATCTCTTTAATCTCACAACTCTGATCTACAAAAAATGTGAAAAACAATGTTTTTTTTTCATTTCAAGAATGAATGAATACACACCAAGTTTTATTTAAAAAAATGCAAGTAAGGGACTTGGGAGATGGCTCATTTGGCAAAATGCTTGCTCCACAAGAGTGAGAACCTGGGTATGGATTCTTAGCACCTGTGTAAAAATCTGAATGTGGTGGTGCCCACGTGTAATCCCAGTGTGGAGGAGGAAGAGGCAGGAGAATTGCTGGGTTTAGCTGGTTAGCTAGTCTGGTTGAATAAGGAGCTCCAGGTTCCGTGAGAGATCCTGCCTCAGAAAATAATGTGGAGAGTGATTGAGAAAAGAAAGCAGATGTCAATCTTTGGTTTCCACACATGCACATGTAAATACTTGCAGTACACACACACACACACACACACACACACACACACACACACACACACACACAAACACAAACTAAATAAAAAAAATGAGCAAATGGTACATTACAATTTGTAAGAACTTATCATATGTTGAATGGAGACTTATGCAATATCGAATTACCTTTATGTGTCTACTCTAGCTATACCTGCTTCAACAGTGTGAGGCTGTCATGATGGCTGCCCTCTTGCTTATGTCTCCAAGAGTGCTGCTAAATGCAGCGCCTGAAATCTGTGTACTGTGCCTGGGATGTCTCTGAATGAGTGCCCCATTGTCTCTATTTCTCCTGATGTAGAAATTTGATCATGATATTGTCTGGCACTTGGACAGATTTGCCAAATCTCAGAAAGAATTTTTCTTGTTTTCCTCAATATGACATTTCCCATACCAACTTGGTTGAAAAGAGGAATTCTTGATTTTTAAATTAAAATTTAAAAAGCCAATAGAACTTTTCTCTTAACCTCAAAAATGGTGTGGTTAAAATTTGAGAAGGCTTAGTCCTTATTTTTCTGAATCATTTTTCCCATTCATGTATTTCAAGTATCCCTTTGTGCAGACAAGAGCGTGCTCTGGGAAGCAGGGCTTTCTAGTGCTTGGAGCGTGTCCTTGGAAAGCCTAATTTGCTTAGCAGGAGGGTAATGAGGCTGCGTTTATGCAGTTGCAAGCATCGCTTTGGTGGCTCTGGGAGTGATTCCTTTTGCTCCTAAGGTGTACCCAGAAGCCCTTTGATAACCATCTTCATGCTAGAAGAAATGGTGTTTACATGTTGTAACTATGTTCTGCTTTCAGAAGTATTTGGCTAAATAAGGTTTTTGATTTTTAAGATATAATGGGCTGCTCTTCATGTTGAAGGATTGTCCTATTGATCACTGGGTGGCTTGCCATCATTCCCTTTTATAGAATTAAAGAGATACGTTGTGAATTAAGATTTATGTAAACAATCCATATTAGTTGCTTTTCTATTGCTGTGACAGAACACCATGACTAAAATACTGTATAAAAGAAAGCTTTTAATTGGGCTTACAGTTTCAGAGAGTTAGAGTCCGTGATGGCCGTGATGGCAGAGCAAAGGCATGGTGGCGGGAATAGCTGAGAGCTCACATCTTGAGGAGGCAGAGAGAGGAATATTAGATTATTTTGGGTGTGAGAAAGGGTCTCACTATGTAGCTCTGGCTGTCCTGGAACTCACTATGTAGTGTAGATCAGGCTGGCCTAGAACTCACAGAGATCTGCCTGCTTATGCCTCCCAAGTGCTGGGATTAAAGGCGTGTTTCACTATAGCTGGCTGAGAGGAACACTGGAAATGAGTCATTTGAAACCTCAAAGCTTACCTGCAGTGACAACAAGGCCACGCCTCCTAATCCTCCCCAAACAGTTCAAACAACAGGGGACCAAGTATTCAAACAGGAGCCTATGAGGGCCCTTCTTATTCAATCTACCACACAATCTTCCCCCAACTCCCCTTGGAACTACATATTAGTAACCATTTTCACAATTCTACCATCAAAATGATGCTGAGGCATTGATAAGGCAAGATGGTCATTTAAAGGTTTTGTACTTGGCTCTAGGCTTCAGTGTAATTTCAGTTGTAGATCACACACAATATCAGTCAGGTTGGGCAAGGCTATGCTGCTGAAACAATCGCCACCCAAACAACAGAAATTTGTTTTTCAGGGCAAAGATTTCTGTGGGTGGCTGTTTTCCAGGCTCAGAATTCTCAGCTGCTTTATGTTACGATGCTGCTATAATAAGATCTGCACACACAATTGCTGGATAGGCAGAGAGAGCCCAAGAGCCCATCACTGGATGATAAATACTTCCATTTGGAAGTGGTGCACATCAATTTCATTCACATCTGTTGGACAAATCCCTAAGCAGGCCCTCTAATTTGAGGGGTACAATAGGAACCCTACCTTGTGGCTATCGGTAGAAAGAAACTATGTAGAGGAGGCAGCACTAATGCCACCACATATATGTAAACACTTTACAACAGTTGTGAATTGTTGGGGCTGGAGAGATGGCTCTCCATCTCCCAAAAGAACCATTGGCTGAGAACCAAAACTTTAATCCACGGGCCTCCGTGGACAATTATCCAAACCATAGGAAGTCCCCGGTGAGAGTTAATAAACTAAAGCACTTAGACAAAGCACACAGTAAGTACTTTACGTATGTGCTATTATTTTCATTTCACCAGGCAGGCGATGGTGTCTTGTGGCAGCCAGCTCCACCCACAGAAGCTGCCTCTGGGAACTTTGCACATGGATGCAATGAGGCGTTGGGAGACTGACCCAGCTTCCTAGTGGAATTGGACTGTTACTCAACTGTTAAGGACTGGGTCAGGACCAAAGGCCGTGCTAACATCACGGGTAAGAAAGGAAGCAAACCCGAGTCACACACTGAAAAGAAAGTCAAGCTCACTAAATTAGAGAGAGATCCAATTATTTTTCAAAACGTTGCTGTCATTGGAATTTGGATTGCAAGTCAAAATTGTATTACAAAATAGATGACAAGCAGTTGAAATATTGACTGAGGGAAACAGTTTGGGCATGCCAAGAAGAATCCTTGTAATTAATCTTCCCTGGTAATCTCATCAGGGTAACCATTGCTAATTAGAAACATGTTTTGTCAGCCTGTCCAGATTCTAAGCCTGGTGATGGCAGGGGTTCACCACAACCCCAAGACGATGGTATATTTTTGCATACAGCAAGAGTCTAATCAGTGTCGTCTGTTATGGTTCTGCATTGAAAGCTAAACAAGAAATCACACTCTCAAGGCAGATGCAGAACAGAAGATTTTTCCTGGAATGGGGCCATTGTCTTTTCCAATTGCAGTCCACGTGGAAAGGGTGAGTTTGGTTCTGACAGTGTAGTGGCAACATCTGGAGTCTGGCCTTCTACCCTGGGCCTTGACCTCCTCTTTCAAAACCGGTAGACAAATACCTTGTAGAAAAGTCTAAACAGCGAAAGGGTGTGACCCTATGAAATCCACCAGGGCAATGTCACTGGCCC
Organism: Peromyscus melanophrys; assembly: GCA_902168415.1. Lineage (NCBI taxonomy): Eukaryota > Metazoa > Chordata > Mammalia > Rodentia > Cricetidae > Peromyscus > Peromyscus melanophrys. The sequence continues at coordinate 18,926 of CABHPR010157047.1, read as the reverse complement.
TTTGCACATAAGGTCATCATTGTATCAGTCTAAACAGAAGACATTGGCTTCTCATTAATACACTGCCAACTTCCTGCCCATCATGCTGTCTGACGTGGTGCTCATCATTGTTCATTTAGAAGACTTAAGATGCTTACAGGCAATATCTTATGCAATTAAGACTCTGTGTAGGTTTTTTTTTTATTGTATTAAAATATTCAAAAAATAGGTTGGGCAGTGGTGGCACACACCTTTAATCCCAGCACTCGGGAGGAAGAGTCAGGCAGATCTCTTGTGAGTTCGAGGCCAGCCTGGTCTACAGAGTGAGATCCAGGACAGGCTCTAAAACTACACAGAGAAACCCTGTCTCAAAAAAAAAAATTCAAAAAATAAAACCTACCATTTATACCATTTTTAATTGTGTAAGATAGTTCAGAGATATTTGTATCATATGTTAACTTTTTAAATTAAATCACCATTCACCTGGGGTGGGTGGGTACTTATGACTGTCTTAGTCAGCTATTGGTTGCTGTGGCACAATGCCCCACCCAACAACTTGAGAAAGTTACTTTTGTCCCCTCTGTGGCAGATGAAGTTGAGCAGCTCAAAGCAGGAGACTGGGGAGGGGGAAGATGATGTTTGCTGGCTTTCTCTTTTTCTTCTCTGATTTCAACAGGACCACCACAGTGTAGAATGGTGACATGCACATTTAGAGTGGGTCTTCCTGCCTTAGTCAGTTGTTTCTAGAAACCTCACAGACATACCTACAAGTGTGCTTTCTGATCCCGAGACATTCTCAACCCTGTCAAGTTGTTAAGATTAATGGTCATGACTCATTAGCACTTTCCAAAGAAAAGCATGGGACGGAAAAGGGTAGACAGCCCCATTGTGTAACAAGTTCTCTCCGTAACATTTTTGTAGATGATTGGAAGGCACCAGAAGTGGAATTCATTGACCAAAATGAAAATGTGCTCTTAGCAGGGGCCATTATTCTTGCTATGTTTTTCTCTTAATAGAATTAGATTTACTCCTAACCGAGTGTAGATTATAGTTTCCTAAGCTGAATGACTGACTCCTCAGAACCCACCACAGTGGGACAGGCTCGGCGGTTCTCCAGCCTGGCAGAAGATGCTAAAAAATATGCTTTCCTCATGGTAACTGCAGCTTTGCAAAGACCATCTTCCCTCTTGGTGACCCTGATGGGGAGCATGGGCATGCCACCTTCCTTCTCACCTGAAGAGACACCTCAAGTCCCTTTCCTCCCACTGGGTAAGATGCTATCTGCTTCTCAAAGCCAGTTTCAAATACTCCTGTCCCCAAAGTAGGAAGAAAATGGCAAAAGCAGAAAGAGACCACATGTTTCATAAATTCAAGAGTGAGAGAAGGAGGAGCCAGTGGAGTCAAGGAAAATCTTCACACATTTTTAATTTCTGGATAGAAGGAGCCAACTATGTTTGATATGGAGGTGACAATTTTTTTCCATAGAGAAATTTAGGTCTTTAGTGCAAAATGATAGAATCTACATGTTGGGAAAGGTGTTGGAAGCCAGCTGGTCTTTTTTCCGATCTAGTATCGTGCTCCTGACATAGACTTTGAATTCTCCTAGGCATGGACACTCCCTCCTGAGCTCTTTCACAATACAGTCTCTCCTTATTGTGTCCTGCACTTGTCAAGCAACCCTCAAGTAGGGCAGCAGGCTGTACTTGTTTGCTAGGACTGTGATAATAAAATACCCTGAGGGAGGGCCTTCCATCAGACATTTGCCTTCCTACTAGTCTAGGATCAGGGCTCTGCAGGGCTGGTGTCTGCTCTTTGCCTTGCTAATGGATGGTCACTTTCTGTTTTGCTCTCAGAAGTTGACCTGTCTGTGTATACACCAGTCATTTGTAGGCACTCAGGTAAGCTCTCATTTCCAAACACAGTTACTTTCTGAAGTCCTGGGAGTTGGGACTTCAGCATATGATAGCGGGATATGGAAGTGGAAAGGCCCATACTTCAGTTTATCACAGGTGTTCTGGGATGATTGAGGCTGGACAAGCAATGAGCATCAATGAGCCTCAAAGGTCTTATGCTGAGATATGGATTCTCTTAGCCTTTTGGGATCCTTACTCAATAGAAGGAAAAGGACTGGGGGTATCTCCAGGAAGGAGGACCAGGGCACACCAGTGTGCCTCAAAGGTCTTACACCATGCTGAAGCATGGCTTCTGTTAGTTTTCGGGGTGCAGTGATAGACAAGGGGCTGCTGGGCATGAAGAACAGTTGCCTTATTTAAACAGTGCATTTTTGATGAATTTTCTTTGTGTTGGTGCCAAGATGTATGAAATGCTTTGAGGTAGTAGGGGAAAACCATCAACCTCAGGCACTAGAAAGGCGATGTTCATCAGTCCAGATGCTGTCTTGTAAAATGGGCACAAATGCTCGTTACCACTGTAAATGCAGTAGAAACATGAAACAGGATCTACCGTGGGAATTAAAGTGAAAGCAGGGAAATCAAGTAGTAGGGTGAATAGGAACTCTAAATTCTCATTATCCCACAAAGAGATCTACTTAAGCTTGGTCTAGCAGGGTCCCTCTCATGTGCACAGAGAGGGACCCACATCTATGATACTACTCAGTGTACTCCACCAGCTGGTTGTTCCCAGTCCACAAAGACACATGACATGGCACCAGAATGTCAATCTACAATGTCCCTAAGCACAGTGTTTGTTTTAGTTTTTCCTGTGGTCAGACTTTCTCAAAGGAGGAAGTAGTACATTGATTGACAGAGTGATGCACCCTTCACATCACCATCAGAACAGTTCCAATCTGAGCTTTGAGCCTAGGAACATGTGGATAGAGAGATATCTCTGCCCCTGTGTCCCTGTAGTCATTCAAGCTCCTGGCCTCATTATGGAGGAACGTCTTTGAGGCTCAGCATCTGGAATTATTCCTGGGAGGCTTGCTGAGTCAACTTCTTCCTAAGCTCCCAGAAATTGGAAGAAATGAGTCCCCCGGGACATCAACTTCATTTCTTTCCATACATTATTGTGCCGTAGCTTATTACCAATGTCTTTGGTATGTGGATATCATCTGATTAATCCTGTGTGCACAGACTCAATGATGTTTCTGGATCTGCAGTATTGAAGACAGTGCTTTGGACTGTGGTCACTAACAAGCCGGTTGGCCATGCTCACTGACACCTTTCCACGGGGAAACCCCACCTTTGTTTACTGTGTCTGGGTGCATTTGACACCACTTGGACGTATTCTGTTACAGTTGTGACGTTGTCTTACATACCATGCTTGACTCTTTATCTCCTTCTAAAAAATACCATTTGAGATTTTTATGAGGGAGACCCTGCAAGCATCATGGCAGGCAGGGAAATGAACCATGGAGAGATGAGAATGAAAACTCAGTGCAGCTTGACTTCATCAGGCTGGATCAACCTTCTAGAGAGTTGGATGCCAGGCAGTTTACTGCCAGCATATTTAAACACAGTACAATTGGGAAAAAGTTTCCTGGTGTAATGCAAACCCTGGTGCTCAAGGAGGCATAAGTACATCGACTCCACTCAAAGTGTGTGTCATTTCTTCCAAGGAGGTGGGATCTGGAGATGAGCTACTTGTACTGGCTTAAGGGCCTAAGGAAGGATCTGGCCTGGTCTCAGCCATAGGAGAACACAGAGGTCATTTAGGATATTAGCCATTTCCAGTTCTCTTTGGGGGAGCCTCTGGCTATACAGATAATGTAAGGGTCATTTTGACCACTAGCCACTTCTGGTCCTGTTCTGGAAGCTTGATATGGCCTGGCCCAACAGATAATGCAGATTACCAGGCTATTTATCACCTCTATTTCGTAGCTTTTTGGATGGAAAAATAGGTTATATGTCCTTCCCTTTGAAAGGACAATCCTTCATGCTTAGCATTACTGGTTTCTCTGCTGATCTGTTCATGCTCCTAACAATTTTAAATTGCATTGCATTGATTGATTGTGTGGGGTAGACATGAGGGCTGGGGCGGGGGTCGGTGTGGGTGTGCATGTGTTGTGATATGGGTATGAAAGTCAGAGAAAAACTGGCAGGAGTTGGTTCTTTCCTGCTACCACATGGGTCCTGGGGATCAAACCTGGTTGGGTGGGAAGTGCCTTAGCCCAGGTACTTTAAATACAGTGCCTACAGTCTTCGCTACAGCAGGATGGCAAGAGAAATAAAGGGCATGCAAAAGCAAATGGAGAAGTTCAACCATCCCTATTTGCAGGTGACATGACCTGTACTGGAAGATCCTCTGACTTCACTAGAAAACACTGGTAAGTGATCATTTCAATAAAGTAGCAAAAAAAAAAAAAAAAAAAAAAAAAAGAAAGTCAGTAGCTTTTTATATATAAACAGTAGGGCCTCTGACAAGATTTGAACCTTTCAAACTGCTCAAGGAAAACAGGTAAAATGCTTCAAGAGATAGGTATAGCCAAAGACGTTCTGAAAAAAGACTTAGGTCTTTCAGGAAATGATGTCACAAGCTCACAAATGGGATTGGATGGGATTCAAAGGCTTCTGCACAGTCAAGGAAACAATTTGTTGGGTGAAGAGACAGCCTAAACAACAGGAGAGAATCTTTTCCAACATACATCTGAGGAGGGATTAATATCTAGATCTATAAAGAACTAAAAAATTTAAACATCAAATTCCCAAATCATCCATTCAAAAAGTGAACAAATAAACAGACAGTTCTAAGAAAGAAAGAAAGAGAGAAAGAAAGAAATACAAACAGCTAACATATCTATAAAGAATATTAACCTCCCTTAACTGTTGGGGACACACACATTAAAATTATATTGTGACCTTATCATCAAGAAAACAGACAGCAAATGCTGGTAAGGGTGTGGAAGAGAGGAAGAACTCAGACAGGAATGTAAACCAGCCACCGTGGAAGCTGAAACTACAACTACCACCACTATAGGATCCAGCTCCACCACTCATAACCATTTCTCCGGAGGAACCTAAGTCAGGACACCATGGAGACGTTTGCAAACCCGTGTTCATTGCTGCACTATTCACAAACATCCATCAATGATGGATGGTTAAAGAAAATATGGTATGTATAAATAAAGGAACTAGTCAATGGTAAAGAAGAGTGAAGCTAAGTCATTTATAGGACAAAGGGTGGAACTGGAGTCCACCGTTTTAAGCAAAGTAAGTCAGACTCAATGTGGTGGTTTGAATAAAAATGGCTTCATAGGCCCATAGGGAGTGGCAGTATTAGAAGGTGTGGCCTTGTTGGAGTAGGTGTGGCCTGGTTGGAGGAAGTGTGTCACTGGGGGTGAGCTTGGAGGTCTCTGATGCTCAAACCACACCCAGTGTGGCATTCTCTTTCTACTGTCTGTGGATACAGATGCAGAACTTTCAGCTCCTTCCCCAGCACCATGTCTACCTGCATCCCGCCATGCTTCTTGCCATGTGATGATAATGGACTGAACCCCTAAAACTATAAGCCAGTCCCAATGAACTGTTTTGCTTTACAAGAGTTGCTGTGGTCATGGTGTCTCTTCACAATAATAGAAACCCTAACTAAGACAAGCAGAAAGACAAATCTCATATCTTTTTTCTTATATATGGAATATATATACATATATACTTTATATATATTCCTTACATACATACCTTATGCATTATATATACCACACATGTATATACACCATATATAATACCATATATATGTGTGTATATATATATATATATTCATTCATTCTCTCTCTCTGTGTGTATGTGTGTTTGAAAGCAGAAGGGGTTATTTGAGGGGAGGCAGGAAGGCATAGAGAGGAGGGTAATGGGGGTGAATATGAACAAAGCTCAATTATATATACAAAAATACAATGAAACCATTATTTCATATCATAACTTAAATACACACCAGTTTAAACAGACAGGGCTTAGTATGAGTAGTTAGAATGTTTTGTGATCACAAGCAGAATTCTGCTTTTTAGATTGGGATTTGGTTTATATTGCCCGAGTAAACCAAGTGTCACAGTATGAAAATATACAAATTGCAACCCATAAGAATAGCAGGAGAATGTCTTAAGAATATGGATGATGGTAGAGGGCACGAGGTCTTTGTGCTCACAGAGAAGCATGAGGTAACCAAGCCTGGAAAGCACACAGGCTTGTCTCTTCAACTAAAGGGATGGGTATCTGTTTTCCATCATGGGGCCAGGAGTGGATGTTGTTAACAGCCTGGTGATCTGTGCTATCTGCAGGGCCAGACCACACCCAAATCCCCCAGACTATTATGTTGATTTCAGACTCTTCCTCCCTATATCTTTATCTTGAGCATTCATTCTCAGTCAGTAGAACCCACCCATCCTTAGGGGAGATGTCACATGTTCTTTGTAGCTTGTGGACCTCTACCTGATCCTACCCTAGGCTCTTAAGATGCCTTAAGCTTTATTGTGCACATGGGATTGTGATCATTGTTACCAGAACACTTTGTTTTCCAAAACTGTACAGTACTTAAATATGTCTTATATAAACTGCCTGGTGACAGACTCTGGAAGTTTGAACCAACACTGGCTAACTAGGCTGTGCTGAACTGGATTTCTTTCTTGCCTCTCATGGATCAATCCTCTGCCAGCTATAAGCGGTTTCAGGGATCCCACAGATGACTATGTGATTTAGTTTCAAATGAGAAAATTCACAGAAGTATGTGGTTTGAAAGCTAGCTGTTGATCGACCAGCCCTTCTGTTTAAAGGAATGCAGGCAAAGAGCCAGAAGAATGAAAGTGACCATGGTCACACAAAATTTTAGTGGATGAACTGACCCATAGCTGGATTCATTCAGCCATGGGACTCGAGTGTACACTGGTGTGTGGTCATGTCACACAATAGATGTCCACTCTCATGGCCTGTATCTATCAGGCTCACTGAACACCAAAACTCCACTTTTTCTTGGGCTGTGCCTCTGAAGTCATTGGGTGGAATGCTAAGCATCATAATGCCAGTCAGGATGACAAGCAGAATTGAGAAGGGAGACAGCAAATAAAAGTACTGGAAGACTGCAAAGTCGGCATACTTAGGTGCGCTGACCTGTAATTGGTCTTTCTTGTTGGACTTTCTCTGGACCACCAGCCCCCAAATAATGACGTGGAAACTTATCATTAATTCTGAAAGCGTGGCCTTTAGCTTAGGCTTGTTCCTAACTAGCTCTTATAACTTAAATTAACGTATTTCTATTAATCTACATTCTGTCACGTGGCTCTTTACCTCTCCTCCATTCTGCATGTCCGACTCCTACTGTGTCTCACTGGAGTCTCTTGCCACACCAGATTCTAACCCTGAGTTCCTCTCTCTGCTGAGAAGTCCCTCCTAGTCTCTCCTTCCCAGCTATGGGCCATTCAACTCTTTATTAAACCAATCAGGTGCCTTAGGCAGGTGAGACAAAACATAGACACATCTTTATGCAGTGTAAACAAATATCCTGCAACATTTCCCCCTTTTTGTCTGAATAAAAAGGAAAGATTTTAACTCTAACTCAGTAAAACTATATACAATAAGAACAATTATCAGGTAAAAATCACATTTACAATGTCCAGCCCGTCAGTATTTGGCAAATTCAGAGAAAGTACTCTATTATCTATCCTATCTTGGTGAGTCCAAAGTTTTAAACCTAAACCACTTTCTATCATAACTTGTATTACCATCCTAAAAATATCTTTTTAGTCCTTGAAAGGTTTTCTTTTAATTTTTATTTATTCTTTGTGCCTTTCACATCATGCATCCTGATCCCACCCATCTCCTGTCCCCTCCCATCTGCCCTCTGCCCCTGCAACCTCCCCCACAAAATAAAACAAAATAAAATTTAAGAGAGAAAAGGAAAAAAAAGGAAGAAAGGGAAAATCTTATCATGACAGCTTCAGTGAGTCACACAGCAAACCCCTTTATCCATACATCTTTACATACAGGTGTTCACTGGGAATAATCACTGGTCTGGCTCGAGGTCCCTGGTCTCTGCTACACTGGGCCCTCACTGGGACTCTTCCTGGACATCCTGTTGCTGCCCTGTGTCATGGAGAGCCTGCATCCCTGGGTCCAAAGGACCCTCCCCCCCCCCATACTCCAGCAGATCACAGATGGGGCAGGTATTGGGGTAAGCCAACCTTAAACCTAGTTCTGGGTCTGGGTAGTTGCAGGGTCACTCAGCCTGCCAGTTCTCCCCTGTCTTCACCACCAGGGTGAGCTCTCCAGCATTGCCCTGGCTAGTTCACCTCTTGCAGCAATGAGCAAGAGGCGGGGCCAGTTCTCCTGCTTTCACATCCTCAGGTTCAGTTCTCCCACACCTACACCTTCAGGGCCAGCTCTACTGTGTTGGCCAGTTGAGGTATAAGGGCTGCTTCCCAAGTGCTGCAGCTGGTGAGGGACAGGGACAGCTCTCTTGCTCTTATGAGACCTCTTGGGGCGAGCTCTTCCAAACCTGCCTCAGATGTTGATGGGTGGGAGGCTCTCTCCCCATCCATGCTGCCATATGACAGATGAGTAATGGAGACAGCTCTACAATGGTCACAACTTTGGGGCTGGCTCACCCACTCTACCATGCTGCCTGGGCAAGGTGCAGGGTCCACTCTCCTGAGTGCTGCAGGTGGTAAGGGGGAGGATCAGCTCCCTTGCCCACCATAGGTGGCAGGGGCGAGGAGGTGGGGAGTGAATCTTTCCTTTGCCCTCACTATCACTTGGCAGATGAGGAGGGTGTGGCCAGCTATCCCACCCTCACACCCCCAGGGCAATCTCATCCATGCCTTTGCACACAGGGTCAGCTCTACTCTTATGACCAGGTGAGGAATAGGGCCTGCTTTCCTGAGTGCTGCATCTGGTAAGGGGAAGGGCTAGCTCTGTTGTAGGTGGTAAGGAGCAAAGGGTAAGGAGGGGCATCTCTCTCCTACCCACATGGCTGCATGACAGACGACCAGTGGAGACAGCTCTCCCACACTCACAACTTCAGGGCTGGCTCACCCAAACCTCCACTAACAGGGTTGGCTCTATTGTGCTGCCCAGGTGAGGTGCAGGGCCTGCTCTCCTGAGTGTTGCAGCTGGTAGGGAGCAGGGGCAGCTCTCCCACTCTTATGACCACAGGGCTAGCTCACCTACCTGCCTCAGGCATTGATGGGGAAAGAGTAGGGCATCTCTCCCTCCTCACCCTTGTCACTGTGATATGGCAGATGAGGGGCAGGGGCAGGTCTCCCACACTCCTCTGGGCTAGCTCACCTGTGCTGCAACACCCGGGATAGGGATAGTGGACCCTGCACCTTTTCTGAGCAAAACAACAGAGCTGATCCTATTGACGAGGGCACAGTGCTCCCTCACCATCTGGAGGTGGTAGGGGCAAGGGGGGAGGACAACATTTTTTTAGATAAACAATTTAAGCTTTTATGTCTTTCAACCTTATAAACTTTACGTCTCTTTTGTAAGTTTCTTTTCTGAATTTTGGTAACAACAAAAACAAACAAACAAACAAACAAAAAAACAAAAAAACAGTACAACTATCTAGTCTCTAACCCCATTAGAGACCCAAGAAGGATAAACTATTACCCGAGTAAATAGGAAGTGCAGAGCAAACATCCTCCCAAACTATAGAAATTACAGAGACATCTGACTGCCTGCACAGTTACCCAAGGTGCCTCAACAACATTGAGGCATCCATCACTGGCCTATAGGCCTAGAATATCTGATAGGTTTTTCCATGAAGCAGGAATTTTGAAGGACTGCCCTACCTTATCTTGGCAAAGTTCAGCAGTCACCTTCTTTTATGTCCTGCTTGTCCAATTTGAACAGCATATTCTCAACATTTGAGGCAAGGGCAGTTTCTTGTCCAGTGGCTAACTTTGTCACAAATGAAAGCAAACTCCACATGGAGGTTCTTTGATGCCCATCATCTCTGAAGTAGATTGGTGCTGTCAGGAGCAGACATGCCGCTGTCACAAAAAGCCTTATGTTATTAAAATATCTTAAATGACATATTCTGTATATCTCTAAAGTGTTTGAAGACCACCTTTCTATCTAAAATATATCTCTGTTTGACCTTGGAAACATACCTAACATGACTACAAGTTCAATTGTTATAGATGACTAGCTACTAACCCGAGTTTCTTAGTTATCCTGCACATTTTGTAACAATAGTTTTCAAAGACTAGAACTTTATATTACAATTTTAAATGAGTTGCATAGGGATAACACCTTACAGTATGTTGTAACAAAAATTACCTTAAATTTGTATCAATATACAAAAATACCTTAAGCGAGAGTAGAAACATAGATACAATATAACAAAAATAACCTTAAATTTGTATCAGTATACAAAAATCCATACCAATGTAAAATATGTGATAGTAGTAGTTCCTTTTTAGTTTAAAAGTAGGTTCAACAATCTACCTTTTCATCCTATCATTCCTATGCCCCCTTTTTTCTTTTCAGAAAAAGATCTTTGAATCTAAACTCCTTTGCTTATTTTTTTCCCTGACCATGACTCATAACAACTTGCAATCAACCTCCATAAATGATGACAAACATCCATAACCCATCAAATGAGCAAAAACCACCCACCCCACCTCTTGTGAATGTAGGCACTGTATTCTCTAAACTGCTTCCTGTTGTTTGGGGCAACAGCATCTTTAGGAAGCCCTGAGAAAACTGGAATAATGGTCAAGTTCTGGGAGAGCTAGCTGTTGTCCAGTCTCAGTGTGATGGGAAAGTGCAGGGCTTATTTGAAATCCTAACTGGAGTAGTCTGTGAGGCTGGACCATCTCAACTAGCTGCTTTGAAGTTGTTCTGGATGCAGATTTTTTTAGGAAATTGCAACAAAGGCATTGTGAGAGGCTGGATCACCTGGTCTACTTGTCTGCATTGGTGTTTGGTCCTTGTTTTTCCCCCAGAAAACATACAAACTTTAAAAGGTAACATACATACCTGTATTAATACAAGTATGGAATTTGCAGTATGCACAAATCAGCTAAAGATGATTTTCTGCTCTAGTTTGAGCAGGTAAATGACACATGTCAGCTTTGTAAGTCTGTTTGGACTACATAATGAAGCTGTAATATAAATCTCCATCCATGTCATATGAAAGGATAGCATGTAATACTAAGTCATGGGGAGTCTGTGGCCAATATGAATTATCATGTCTCATCTAGTCTCAGAGCTGTTCCCATGTAGAGGGGTCAGCTTATATGTCACCTGTTTTATAGTTTTTCTTGGTTTCTTTATTTATGTCTGAAGCCAAGATTTTTAGAAGTTTTCCTCCAATCAAATCTGATCTTTATTAATTTTGAATGAATTCATAGCTTTTTGTTTCCCGTGGAAACAAAGGCATAACCTCTCCCCCAGTGCAACCTATTTCCTGACTTCCATTCTGAAGTTAAGACATTCTTAAAATGCACAGGCTGGTTTAATTTAGCATGTTTTTTTTTCCTGCAATCCAGTGTCTCTCAGCAGCAGTTGCCTTTTGCTCATCAGCTTTTAACACAGGATAGCTTTGGGAGGGCCTGGATCAATACCCAACAGCCGCATCCTTTATTGAAAAGGGTTTTTTTTTCTAACATGCCAAGGGAAGGAACAAAGACCTCCCTCTTGCAAGGTCAAAGCACACCATACAGCCAAGTGTAGACCCTTCCAAACACCTAGTAAACATGCCGGTGGTCAAATCATCCCATTATTCAGCCCTGCTGGGTAAAGCAAGCTCAGATTCTCTGACCCTGAGTAAATTCTCACCAGGAAGCCTCTGTGGGCTCCCATAGGTCCACTTCTTAATAATAATATAAAGTGCCCCTCAAACCCCTCAGATGGACTGTGCTTGTCTTAGGTCTCCTTCTTCACTACTCAGCCTTACTCATCATGGAGATACACTTTCCTCCAACTGTACTCTGTCTTAGGTTGACAACTAGCAAGAAGGACTTACCCACCCCTGACCACCAGCCTCTGTAAGGGGAAGGTACAGAGCCTAACTCCATGCAATTCTGAATCAGGTTTCCACTAAGAGCTTGCAAGTAGCTGGAATTACTATAACATTACTCCTGCACCCTATGGCTGCCACAGCTCCCAGTAAAGGAGTAGAGGATGATAAAGATGGAATGGCCTTTTTGAATGGGTCTCAGATGACTACAGCAGTCTTAGCTGCACCAAGACCTTTTTTAACTTAATAAACTCCTGATGCAACCGCATCAAACAAATTAGTAAACTCCTGATGCAGCTGCATCAAATAAATCAATAAACTCCTGATGCAACCACATCAAATCTAAAGACTCTTTAGCATCACCATTAACATTAACAGGTTAATGTAATTTTAACATAAATAATACTAAACACAATTACAACTCTTACAAACTTACATCCAAAAACAAACTCTCAATAGAACTATTTACACTTTACAAACTTAGCAAACATCCAAAAGCAATCTCTTAATAGAGCTCTTTACATTTTAAAGCAATCTCTTATTAGAACTATTTGCATTTCTTGCCAACAAAACATAGGGTATATTAACACAAGTTAATGTTAATCCACTCAAGGGGCAAGGATATATATATTTAAATTAAAGAGACTGAGGAATATTAACTGCTCCCTTTCTTTATAATTTTTTAAGCTGCATCTTGAGCCTGGTTAGAAAAAAACCCAAACTTCCCCATTTTTACTCAAAACAATTCCATGAACAGTTCCATTTTTAACACAACAGTTCCACAGAACAGTTCATGAGTCACCACAGTTAATAGAGCACATATGCATACACAGAACAATTCACAAGTCACCACAGTTGATAAAGCCTATATGTGTAAGTGAATTCAAAATTGTCCCATTTCTGCAGTCTGAAAAGTTCAAAAAGACAGTTCTGCTACCAGTCTCAAAGTTCCACTGGAAGTTTTCTGTTACCAGCCTTAAAGTTCCACTGAGTGCTCGAAGTTAAGGACTGGTTCATCAGCTGCCCTGAAGTCGTTAGTATAACTGTCCCAATTATCAAAACTTTTTACAGTGCCCTGGTGTGCAACAACCCTAGTTTAAACTAGCATCTCTGAAACTTTCACTCTCAGCTACAGCTGTGCTTTGTAGTCTGTAGTCTTCCTAGGCAATCTGCTCCAGGGTGAACGCTGTTAGCTGGCTAGTGCAGATCCTCTCAGAAGAGACCTTCTTATAGCCAGCAAACAGAAACTGCATCTTTCACTGATGGCTCCATTCAGCTGTTTACAGTCCTGGTCTGTCTCCAGAGACCCTGTGTCCTGAGACACCGAGGCTCTCAACCACCTGGCACCACAGGGGCTCAAGGGAGAAAACCGAGCTACTATGAGCTACAGCTTCCTCAGGTCCCATTACCTGCCCTGTAGGTGGCCTTGTATGCAGCACTCTGAGTCTGGGAAGCCTCTATGGGCTGCCTGCTTGCAGAGCCGTTTGCTACCCTCAGGGCAGCTCCACCTTACTCTGCTGCTGGGAGCTCAGGCTGGCTTGAGTTTCCCTGCATCTCAGTCATTCAGCCTGGAGTGCTGCTGCATGCTGTCGCTAGGGACTCAGACTCTGTACAGTTCATTGTAGGGAAGATTTCAACACCTCCACTGCTCTCTCCACACTCATCCCACCCTGGCATTCTGTCAGTCAGCAGTTTTCCCCTAGGTCCCATACCAGCTCTGCCGGGGTTCTGCCCTTGGGGATGCTGCCTGGCTTCTGCAGGACTTCCCCTGCTCACTGCTGCTCATGGTAGTCGAGCCTACCTTGGTGTCCCTGAACACACATACACTTGCACTCAGAGTTACCTGCTTTCTGGCCTTCCTGGTGTGTGCCCTGAGGGCATCTTCCTCTAGAGGCTTTGTCTCTCTTGCACAGTTGCCACAGCATCCTGCACTTGCTCTGTAGCAGCCTGCTGACAGACCTGCTCTGGCTGCTGGGGTCTGAAGTTTCTGCTGCACTTCAAGCTGCCTCTGCCACTATTGGTACGCCTTTCCCGTGGCATCTCTGCTAGACTCATCAAGGTTGAATGTAGCCTCCAGTCATGTCTCTCTAGCTGGCTGACTGCACTCAGCTCCTGCCACAGCTCTTTTGCTGAAGAAAGCATGCAGAACCCCTTGACCCATGCTGTCTCTTGGTGTCTACTGCCTCTGTGATGATGCCCTGAGAGTCTCAGCCGCTGACGCCTGGCTGGAGCAGCCCCTCACATTGTTTTCTGAAGCCAGCAGTCTCCGAAGTGGGTTTTTGTTCTTGGACTGCTAGGTTCGCAGTGTCTGCTCAGTCCCAGATGCTGCTTTCTGCATCCCAGGTCCCATGCAGGTCTACCCTAAGTGTCTATTAAACCTAAGCCTTCACAATGTACCTAAAGCTTATTCTACCCTAATATACCTAAGCCTGCATTCTTAAACTAAACTTCACAATACTTTTATGACTTACTTTAAGAGAGAGAGAGAGAGAGAGAGAGAGAGAGAGACAGAGACAGAGACAGAGAGACAGAGAGAGAGAGACAGAGAGAGAGAGACAGAGACAGACAGAGACAGACAGAGAGAGACAGAGACATTTGCTGTAGCCTAACTTTAACTACTCTGCTTTATATTTACAGTTTTACTCCCAAAGATTAGAATATCACTGCCTTCTTTAATTCATTACTGGGCATACCCCCTGCTCCATGGTGTTCCTTTTCTTTATCCTTCCTCTGTACCTAAGTCCCTGTTCAGGCACCATCTGTGGGAGTCCAGCTCCCATCTTTTAAAGGGTTCTTAGGTGGAAGAGAGGGGAATTAAGGAATGATAGAAAGAAAGAGAGACCTAACTGACAAGAAGAAAGACAGAAACACAGGATAGCTTTGGGAGGGCCTGGGTCAATACCCAACAGCCTCGTCCTTTACTGAAAAGGGCTTTTTATAACATGTCAAGGGGAGGAACAAAAGACTTCCTCCTTGCAAGCTCAAAGCACACCACACAGCCAAGTGTAGACCCTTCCAAACACCTGGTAATCATGCCTGTGACCAAATTATCTCATTATGCAGCCCTGCTGGGTAAAGCAAGCTCAGATTCTCTGACCCTGAGTAAGTTCTCACTAGGAAACCTCTGTGAGCTCCCACACTGTAAAAGAGTGTTCTTTCTCCCTCTCTCTCTCTCTCTCTCTCTCTCTCTCTCTCTCTCTCTCTCTCTCTCTCTCTTTCTGTGTTTGAAAGGCAGAGTCACTCAAAGCTTTGAAAACATCTCATGATGCCCTTTCTGATTGTGGCCTGTCAGTTTCTAGCCTGAGGTCTGGCTGTATTAATTCAGTACCCACATGCTTCATAATGCAGTGATTTGCAAGGCATCCCTTTATGCCTAGGGATCTTTGTTAAAAAAGCTACACAGAACTGAACCCAAAAGGTTGGGAAGAAGTGAGAGAATTGCCTCAGGATGGTGCCCCTGGCACGTGGGCCCCTTTGCTATTTGAAACCAAGATGAGTTATGCATGTTCCATGTGGCTGAATACATGACCACACCAGGGATGTCTAAGCATGTCCTGGCTTTTGGACTTTCATTCTTACCAGTAATACACAGTAAGTTTTCAAAAGTAATAGGCTGTGAAGCTCAGGTCTCCCAGTATGTTTTTTCACTTCAGAGAAATTTCACCAAATTATCAAGCATTTTTATTTTTTTACAAGGAAAATCTCAATTTCTGTTCCTGGACTCTATGTAGTACACATCTTACTTGGGTGCTTAGATTTTTGTTTAGGACATTGTACTTATGCAGGCCCACTGGGTGACAATTACAACACACAGACAGATCGAACTACAGCTGGCCCTGAGGTCTTTAAAACAAATCACTGACACTGGTTCCAAATGGAGTAAATATCCCATTGATTTAATATCAGCAGTACTTTGTGTTGTCTTCTCATGGCCTTTAGACTGGGCTGGCCAGTGGGAAGGGGACCCAGGTGGTCACATTATGTGGAGCATTTATGTTGTTCCTTGCCAACCTCACCCCTGTGCTCCTGGGAGCAATTTACAGTGGAATGGAGAGCAGAGAGAACCATAATTATGTCTCAGTCCTGGTTCATCACCCAATAGGGTCTTGTATTTCTACATGTGTCCTTATAAATCTTTTAGCTAAATCAGGGTCTCGGATGTGAAATCCAGCTCCTCTGGGAACTTTCTAGTAGAAACGAAAGTCTGGTTTAGGT
The DNA here is from genome assembly GCA_902168415.1 of Peromyscus melanophrys. Lineage (NCBI taxonomy): Eukaryota > Metazoa > Chordata > Mammalia > Rodentia > Cricetidae > Peromyscus > Peromyscus melanophrys. The sequence continues at coordinate 2,825 of CABHPR010157047.1, read as the reverse complement.
TATTATTTTTTTAATAAGCTTTGTGAGCTGTTTACTTATGATAATTGTAGATCTAGAGCAAAGTTATTTTATATGACACTAAAAACAAAATTTCAAATGAACTAAAATAGAAACACCTCAAACACACCTCATGTTACACAGAGCATGACACATCATATTTAGGTATCACTTTTGCTTTGCGTGTGCGTGTGCGTGTGCGTGTGCGTGTGCGTGTGCGTGTGTGTGTGTGTGTGTGTGTGTATGTTGTGGACCAAACACGCTGTCTTGTGCATAGTGGACAAATGTTTTACCACTGAGCTACATCCTAGTCCTGTTTTCCAATGAAATAATTTGGTAGCTGTAATGTAATAAAGTAATGAAAACAGGACAAACTTACCCACTCTGGTTATTGTTATGTCCTAGAACAACCTTTAAACTTGGTAATAACCAGTCAAGCATCTGATTTAGTGGGTTTGGTACCGGCTACATCCTGAGCGGGTTGATTGAGTTCTGGAGTCCATTTCCCAAGCAGCACCCTGACTATCCTCAAAGGAAAGGATTGTGTGTGCTCAGCCCTCCAGGAGCCAAGCATTCGTTCAAACTCTGGCTTGTCTGATGCTCTCTGTCAAAATCCAGACAGAGTGATGGATTTCTCCTAAAGAGAAGAAACTGTGGCAGGGGTGGTTACAGACTATGGTTCCGGTTCCATAGTTGTTCTTTTAGCTACAGATGTAAACACACACACACACACACACACACACACACACACACACACACACTCACGAACATGTGTGCATACTTGCACACACATATTATTAAATATTTTTTTTCTCATTTTGGACTTCTGAGTTTGAATTTGAGATCAAGTTACTAGACACTGTTAGTGAAAACTGAGCACATGAGGCTCCAAATAGCTCTATAACTTTGCAAAAATGTGGTTTGAATGACATATGTCTCCCGTAGCCTCACGCATTTGAACATGAGTTGTCCTGCTGGTGTCTCTGTTTGAGGAGGCTGTGGAGGTGCAGCCTTGTTGGGGGTGTCTCTGCCTGGGGAGGCTGTGGAGGTGCAGGCTTGTTGGAGGAAGTATGCCACTGGGGGTGGCTGTGTGAGTTTACAGCCTCGCCCCACTTCCAGTCTGCTCTCTCTGCTTCATGGTAGAAGTTAAAATCGTGAATCACGGGTTTCCTTTTCAGCTGTCTGTTTATGTGCCTCACCGCCATCATGGATTCTTTCTCTGGAACTGTGTCTTAGTTAGGGTTTCTATTGCTGTGATAAAACACCGTGACCAAAGGGTGGAGGGAAGATTTATTTCACCTTCTAGATTGTATTCCATTATCCAGGAAAGTCAGGGCAGGAACTCAAGGCAGGCACCAGGAGGCATGAACTGATGTGGAGGCCATGGAAGAGTGCTGCTTACTGTCTTGCTCCTGGCTTGCTCATTTTGTTCTTTATGGTACCCAGGATCCCTTGCTCAGGAATGGCATCACCCACTGTGAGCTGGGACCTCCCACACCAATCATTAATCAAGAAAATGTCCCACAGGTTTGCTCATAGTCCAGTCTAGTGGGGACAGTTTCTCAATTGAAGTTCTCTTTTCCAAATGACTCTAACATGGGTCTAATTGACAAAAACAAACAAACAAACAAACAAACAAACAAAAACAAAACAAAAAACCCCTAAACTAACCAGGACAAATTGTAAGTCGAAACAAACCCTTTCTTCTTCATATTGCTTTTGGTCATGTTGTTTTATCACGGCAATGAAAAGCAATGGACACAGGAATGGTAGAAAACCCGGGGATGGAAGCATGGCGGGTGGAGGGCAGAGGGGGTATTTACATTTTCTGATGAAAGTGATTGTCTCTATCATTTAATCATTTCTCATTAGCTTTACACCTCAGCAGCTGTAAGGCTAATAAGAACCTTCCTAAATATGGATATGTTAAGTCCCGAGAATAAGCTCACATATTTTGAGAATTAAGGACTTATAGTTTTTTGTAGAGTACAATGGCTTTTGGACATTTGCTCTTGCCCTCCGTATATCCCTAAACCCAATATTTTTTAAGCCATAAAGGTATATGATTCACTCTCCTAATGAGGGGAGTGTCTCAGCATGCAGTTTGCAGTCTTGAGGACACACATTTGCAGTTGAAGGACACTACTTACATTGGAGTAATTTATTTTGCTTACAGTATTTGCATTCATTCATTTTGAAATCCTAGCTTTCAGTTCAATTCAATTCTAAATTTACTTTCTGTATTTTAAAATGTGCGAGGAGCCACCTGAAAAGGCTGCGGCAGTTGCTGCCTATGAGGAAACAGAAAAAGCATGAAGAAATAATTAGCACATGAAAATCTCTATCTCAGGACTAATAACCAAGTAGACGTTGAAGTAAGATCTTTTTCTTATCAAATTATACAGGTTAAGCAAAAAGACACATATGGTAGAGTCTCTGGTGCTAGGGAGCGCTTGGTTGTTGCTGCTGTGGTAACATATATGATGACTAAGGCAGACATAAATCAGAATCTCTGGGGGCTTAGAGTAAGGTCAGAAGCAGTGGGAAAATTTCCAGTGGTATGAGTGCGTCAGGAAGGACCTGAAGGAGCCGAGTGTGGTGGCACACACCTTTTGTCCCAGCAGTCAGGAGGCAGAGGCAGATGGATCTCTCTGAGGCTAGCCTGGTCTACATAGTGAGCTCCAGGACAGCCAGGACTGCAAATAGAGACCATGTCCAAAAATCCAAAAATAAAAATAAAAAAGAACTGAAGGAGGGGTGATCTGAACATGATGGAGGGTGGAAGTGAAAAGCAGGCCATGGGGCTTTATCCATGTGGGGAGGCTATC
>CABHPR010157046.1:18846-30344 GCA_902168415.1 Peromyscus melanophrys | reverse complement strand
TGTGTGTGTGTGTGTGTGTGTGTGTGTGTGTGTGTGTGTGTGTGTGTCTGTCTGTCTGTCTGTCTGTCTGTGCAATTGATAGATTGTGGAAAAGTGGAACAGGTAGACCTGGTGTTTAAGGCAGAGTTCAGAAGCAGCCCCACATTGCAGAGATTCACCTGGAGAGATGTTTTTTGTCCCCAAGGCCAGTGAATGGAGCAGAGTAAAGACTCTTCCCAATAACTAGTCTTGGGAAAATTGAATTAGATCCTCAATTTCCCATTAATTAATATGCCTCTTAAATAATGCAAAACGTTGTATTTAAAGTGAGGATGCTGTAATGTGGCCATCATCTCTGAGAATGGCTTGGCCCCCTTCCAATATTGTTCAGCCACCGTATTTCTAATTTGGTGGAGGTTAATAGCCATTCTCAGATGCCTCCATGGAGCCAGCTTCCCTAGAATCCTGGAAGACCTGGAAGCCTCAGAGAGCAATGAAGTCATTATCAGAACCATTTTAATAAAAATTTCAATACTTGAGCCACCTTCTTATGATTTATTATATAAAAAACTAAGTCACGGAGTCACAGGATTGAAAAGGTCATTGAAAAGTCTGTGTTTGACAGAGGTAATAAAGTAGGGAAGCTGGGCTGGCTGGGGAGAAGAGCCTGTGTCTGCACCAAGAACTGACTGGTTCCCAAACCCACATGGGAAGTTACTCACTAGTGAGATGGTTCTAAGAAGTGAGGCCTTTACAAAGTGTTTGATGACTTTACAGAAGGTGCTGGACAGAACCAGTTTGTCCCCTTCAGACCTCTTTGCCTGCTGCTCTGTCTTCCCTGGCATGATGGACTCTACCCCTCTGGAACTGTGAGCCAATATAAGCCTTTTTACCTTGAGGCTGCTTTTGCCTGGGTATTGCATCACTGCAGTGAGAAAGTAGCTAAGACAACCGCTTCCCAAAGACCTCATCTCTGATTACTATCACTGTGGGGTTTAAGTTCCAATCTGTGAAGTCTGGGGTGGCAGAAGGATGCAAATCATCACAAAAATCTAGTCTTTTGGACCATGGTTCCAGAGACCATGAGTAGAAACTTGGGAGTTGCAAGGCAAGGACCTGGTGAGGTAAATTTCACAATGGAGTTTTATCCTTGTGTCCTATTTAGTTTTAACCATAACTTGATGCAACCTAAAGTCACTTGGGAAACGAGTGTCTACCTTTCTCAACGACTGTGAGGGACTTCTTCACTGATGGTTAACTGATGTAGGAGTTCCTCACCCACTATGGGTGGTGTCACTCCATAGGCAGATGGCCCTGAGCTAAATGAGGAAGCTAGCTGAACACAAGCCTGAGCTAGCCAAGGAGTGAGCCAGTGAACAAGCCAGAATGAAGTGCTCCTCCATGGTTTCTGCTTCAGGTACTTGCTTGAGTTCCTGACCTGATGACTTCCCTCAATGATGGCCAGTGACCTAGCCAAATAAACCCTTTCCTCCCCAAAGTGATTTTAGTCAGAGTGTTTTATCACAGTTATGAAAAGGAAACTAGATTAGTTTGTTTGGTGATTTAAGAATATGACTGAGTCTGGGGTCCCTCATTCTAACCGAGTAGCTTCATCTTGTATTACAGGGTGAAGGTCAATGAGGCGGCAGAAAAAGTGTTCTGTGATGGTTAATTTCCCTTATCAGCTTCACTCAAATCAAATCACCCAGGAGACACACCTCTTGGCTTGTCTGTGAGGGTGTTTCTAGAGAGGTTTTACTGAAGGAGAAATACCCACTCTGAATGTGGACAGCACTGTCCTATGGGCTGGGGTCCTAGAAAGACTAAAAAGGCACAAAGGGAAAAGTGAACTGAGAATCACCACGCCTCTCTCTTGCTGCTTCCTGACTGCAGATGCAACGTGACCAGCTGCCCCACACTCCTGCAGCTGTACTTTCTACCATGTTTTCCACTATGGTAAAATGTAATTACGGTAAAACTATATCCCCACAAACTGTGAGCCAAGACACCCTTCCTTTCCTAATGGGTGTCTTAGCTCACAGTTGATGGGACACTAACTAATACAGTTGGCTTTATATTGCACTAAACAGAATTTCAGCAAGCCCTTTTGTCTCTTCCTTGGTCAAGTCTGTCTTATAACCCTGCACAGAGGAATATAGTTCAGAAAGCAAAGCTTAATGCTGCAAAGATTCTTCAGAATTCACCATTCCCTGTATTGGCCCATCCTAGAAAGTGTATGCACATGCACCTCTTCAATACATGCTGAGATGCAAATTTCAGGTGCCCTTAAATTAAATCATCCATCCATTAGATTCTAATGCTTGAAGGTTACAGAGAAGGTTTAGTAATTAAAGTATCAGCCATGCAAGCATGAAGGTAGAAGTTTGGATCTCCAAAAGCCATATAAAATGCTGGGTAGCCATGAGGGAATATATTGGTTTTCTTTCTGTTGAAAAACACTGACCAAAAGTAACTCAGGAAAGAAATGTTTATTTCAGTTTACAACAGTTCATCACTGAAGGCAGGGACTCAAGCAAGAGAAGAGGCAGGAACCATGAAAGAACATCGTTAACTGGCTTTCTCTCCGTAGTTGCTGAGTTTGCTTTCTTATAGACCCCAGAATCACCTGTCTAGGGTTGGCATCATTCCCACATCAATTATCAATCAAGAAAATGCCCCCTAAGACTTGTTCACAGGCCAATTAGATGGTGGCAGTTCCCCCACTGAGGTTCCCTACTCCTCAGGTGACTCTAGGTTGTGTCAAGTTAACAAAACTAACCAACACTGAGCTAGCCTGTATTTCTTGCCTTGGAAGACAGGGCCAGGGATCCCCAGACTAGCCAGATTGATGAGTCCTGGATTTGATTGAGAGACCTTGCCTTGCTGAATAAAGTGGGAGAATGATGATGACTTTCTACATAACCCCAAGCCTTCACATGCATGCACTCACAATGCAAACATGCATATATACACAGAAACATGCACCACACACATACACACACACAAAGCAAAAAATTAAGCCCTTGCTTTTTTGGTAATTCTTTAATTTTTGTCTCATCTGCTGGGATCTAGAGATGGAACCATATATTTAAAGGACATATGCTTGCCTTTTTAGCCATGCTGTTTGATAGAAATGTGATTTATGATGCTAGACTTGGAGTGAGATTCTGCTGTATGCATGGAGAACTTCCATATGAGCTGTGCTGTGACTTCTGAGCATGAATTATATGTCCTCATGTAAACAGGAAGATGGGCACAATGATGAATCACCTCCTACCCTCTCTTAGTGAGAAACTGCAGACTGTATAATTTAAAATTTACTTTACTGCCAGCCATCTGCGAATAATGTGATCTTACACAAGAGCCTATCAAATACATTAGGAAACAAAAGCTATATTAAGGTCTCTTGTGACCCAAAGAAAACCCATGAATAATTCACTTTCCCAACCATTAGGCCACCTAAAGGTAAATAAGCACAAAGTGTACTCCATCCCCAAGAAAACTGGTGAATTGATGGAATAATATGATTTAATATTAACATGAAATTTCAGTTACCTTAAAGAATAAATCTGCCCCCTCACACCTCTGAAGGTAGCGTGTAAGTCTGGGCAACAGTAATTAATGAAAGAGCAAGGAGATACACACAAGCTGGGAATGAGAAGCCAGGGTTCTACTGAGCTCTTCTGTTGTGTTTGATAGGCAGATGGCTGTCTACTCCAGGAACCCAAGTTGCCTTCTTCCCCGCATCAAACAGTGCTTACCCCAAGCCCATCTCAGCATGTTGACTGTTGATCTAACAGAAAATGATTGCTGGACAGATCAAGCCAAAACATAAGATATTTGCCCTCTTCTTTTATTTGGCTTCTTTTTAAAATATTAACCCAGGATGCATACAGAAATAAACCCCAGTGAGCTGCAGCAGAGTAAGATACATAATTAATTCACTGTGCCCATAATGAGTTAACTTGTGCCCTATCCATTATGCTGTGTCCCTGGGCAGACTACTACTGTGCATTCAGGAACCAGGCCCATGCCTTCCCTATTCCTCTGAAGTCACAGTGGTCCTCTTTAGCTTGTCTACCCTGAGTTGGACAGAAGGAAGTGGGTAGAAGTGTTCACTGGCACCCTTGCAGGGCGCTGCAGGGCTGAGGATGAGCCCAAGCCTAGTGAGAGGATTGGGTTATACCTCTTCCTCTGTAGCCATCTTCTATGGGCCTTGTTCTCAGCGAGGGAAGCCAGGCAATGGGTGGGATGAAACCACCACCACAACAACGACAAAACCAGGATGTTTGTTGATAGCACAGAAGTTCTTATGTCATTTTAATTAAAAATGTAATTTGGTAAGTATGGGTCCTAGAATGAAGTACTTGCCTTATAAGTGTGAGTACTTGAGTTTGATTCCCAGAAGCCATGTGCAAATTGTCTTGTGGCACATGCTTATAATCTCCATACTGGGTAGAGAGAGACAGAGGAGGATCTCTGGACTCAGGCCAGCAAGCCTAGCCTAGCTGAATCAGTCACCTCCAGGCCAATGAGAGACCCTGTCTCATAAAACAAGGATCCTGAGGGAGGACAATTGGGGTCAATCTCTGGTCTCTACATGTATGTGTACATATGAAGACCTGCAAACACCAACACACATGTGCATATGTGTGTGCATGTGCACACACACAGACGCACACACAGTGGGGGGAAGAGACTCCAGCTCCTAAATAATTAGGGATAATTCTAATGTCTATACTCTAGTCTTACTATACCATGTACACAATGACATCTCAGAGATTGTATTTGTAGTTAAGCTTCTGTCTCATCCCATCCCATCCCATCTCTGTACATGGGTACAATCACATAATTGTTAGTCTTTTCATAGACACAGCATTTGAAAGTCCCATGGGCCAGTGCTGGATGAAACACCCTTACCCCCACACTCCTGTGTAAGAGATGGCCTCACAGCTGACCAAACCCCTGGTCATATGTTCACCTTGGTAACTTAGCCAAGAGGCACCTAAGTACAATGTTTTCTGAAAGGGAACCTGAGAATTATTTTTTAAAGTCAGTTCCCTTAGGGGGAGGCTCCTGTTTAAAGCCTGAACAGTTTTGTCTTTCACTCATGGATTTGGGGGGTGGAATGGCTGAAGTTTGGAGGTCCAGTTCCCGGTAGAAGCCTCACACCTCACAGCTGCTCTGTGGCCCTTTCCCTTCTCTCCTCCATAGGTGCATGGGTACACCGTCAGATAAAGTGTCAGCCTAGCCTAATACTCAGGGGACCTCTGTAATAACATGAAAACTTGCTTCCAACGATGATGATGATGCCATGAAGTCCACTTTATCCCAAGATGCAACTGTGCCCAGCACAGCTTCTCCTGTCCAACGATAATACATTATCTCTGGAGCCTCAGTGCCGTGGCTGAATGTGGTGCCATCTCCCCCATGCTACCTGTTGCCTTGTAGCACAATGATTGGACCCATTCTCTCCCAACACTTCTCTTAAAGAGAAGCTCAGCCAACATTTGTAAGCACATTCCAGATTCCTCTCTTTTAGCCATCCCAGATGGGAACCATAAGCCTTCACTATCCTGCCCAGTCCCCTGGCCAAGAGTGGGCAATATTACTCTAGACCTTCCTCAACTAGACATATCGTTTCACATGGTAACAGCATTGATTGTGGATTTTCAAATACATGTCTGTCCATTGCTTTTTCAGAAGGGAGCCATGGATATACAGAAAGACGTGCAGCTGGCCAAAGCTGTGGGGAGAGAGGGCACATCTCAGGACACATTCCAAGAGGCCTCCCTGTCCCCTTTTCCAGAGCTTCCATTTCTGTGTCTGTCTCCTCTGAGTTGGCTGGAGGTTTCCTGGCTCCCACTGGTGTCAGGATGCTCAGGCTTTCTGCTGTTGCTCAGACACTCAGAAAGAAACTACCTGGGGCTTGTCCTTACAAAGCCTCAAACTGAAGTTCCAGTCAGAGCAGGGCACCAGGAGGACCAGGAAATGCAACTTTTGACTGGACCCAGGACTACCTCCTTGGTTACCCCTCTGAAAAGGAGAGAACGGATGTCTGTTTTTCTTGACAGTTAAAAATTTTAGCTTCATGCTCAGCAAACTGACTACAATGGCTTTCTCCTACCTCAGTAGGCTGGGTAGATGACTTAGCCAGGGAAGCCAGTGACCCGGAGATAGGCAAGGATACAGGCCAGGACACCTTTACAAGGTGCATACTGGAGGTCTGGGGATCTCATCTGAGCCTGGAGGGAGGTGGGCTGTGCCTTCAAAGACTTTCTAGGGATGTTGGGACACAATTCATAGAACCTCCTTTGAGTAGCAAGGCTATGATATAAGTGAGGAAGATTGGTGTCTCTTGTTGTTATTAAGGCCAAGTTATCTTCTGCAGCCATGACCTTGATGACTAGTAGAAGGCTTTCACCATCAGTCTGTCCTGTGTCACTCACCTTTATAACCATTCACATGCTACTGAGCTTCCCAAGTGAACCTTGGTCCAATGTCTTGATATTGATGACTCCTTTCAAGTCTAAGGACCCAGGAAGGTAGACCTGTATTAAACTGTTTCTGTACACCAAATGTCCTAATTTGGTTTCTGATGCTGTAATAAACACTGACCAGGACCACCTGCCAAGGGGTGGTACCACATATGGTGTGCTGGGACCTCCTACATCAATCACCAATCAAGAAAATGCCCCCCAGGCATGCCTTCTGGCCAATTCGATGGAGGCATTCTCTCAATTGAGATTCCCTCTTTCTAGATAAACATAACTGTGCCAAGCTGATTTAGAAAAAAAAAAAAAAAAAATTTGTTGAAAATACTTTCTTTTTTCCATTGTACAGTTTTGGATTTTTTTGTCAAAAATCAGGTGTTCATATGTGTGTGGATTAATGTCAAGGTCTTCAATTCGATTCCATTGGTCTGTATGTCGGTTTTTATACCAGTACCAAGCTGTTTTTATTACTATAGCTCTGTAGTAGAGCTTGAGATCAGGGATGGTGATGCCTCCAGAGGTTGCTTTGTACAAGATTCTTTTAGCTATCCTGGGTCTTTTGTTTTTTCATATGAAGTTGAGTATTTTTCTTTCCAAGTCTGTGAAGAATTGTGTTGGTATTTTGATGGGGATTGCATTGAATCTGTAGATTGATTTTGATAAGCTTGCCATTTTTACTATGTTAATCCTACCTATCCATGAGCATGGGATATCCTTTCACTCTTGGGCATATACCCAAGGAATGCTCAATCATACTACAAAGATACATGCTCACCTATGTTCATAGCAGCACTATTCGTAATAGCCAGAACCTGGAGACAACCTAGATGCCCGTCAACTGAAGAATGGATTAAGAAAATGTGGTACATATTCACGATGGAGTACTACTCAGCAGAGAAAAACAATGACATCATGAAATTTGCAGGCAAATGGATGGAACTAGAAAATATCATCCTGAGTGAGGTAACCCAAATCCAGAAGGACAAACATGGTATATACTCATTCATAAGTGGATACTATATATAAAGCAAAGAACAATCGGACTGCAACCCACAGAACCAGGGAGGCTACATAGCAGGGGGGACCCTAGGATGACTGTGGCTTATAATAAGTTTTGGTTTTACTCAATTACTGGGCAAGCCTCAATGAAACATTTCACTGTTAGGATAAGAATTTATGCTGTATCAAGCTGATAACAGAAAAATAAATAAATAAGTAAACAAACAAATAAATAAATAAAACAAAAAACAAACAAACAAAAACAAACCTACCCAGCAAACTAGGACTAGTTCACTGAGACAGACCACAGTCCCGGAGCATGCATACCTCCATCCCTCCTTCAGATATACAATTAGAGTTTATATAGTATGTGGATTGCAGGGATGTAGTGATCAGAAGCAGGCCCAGAGTGTTTGAATGTAGATCTGACTCTTCCCCACACACCATTTGTTCATCCCATCCCATCCTTCTTTCTTGGTGAGAACCAAGGTGGGTTAGCACTCACAGAAGACTCCTCATTTGTCAGGGAACCCATGGGCATATGGATGCTGTTTGAATTCCCACATCCAGAATACACTCCTAGGTTCTCCCTTCCAATACTCTGGTGTGAAATAGATGCTGCCTTAATACTTGTGTGGATACACTGGATTGCTACAATTTCCAGAAAGCCGTGGGTCTTAAAGTTCCCATAATTTTTCACCTAAACAGGTTCAAAACGTGCTAAGGGCACTGGCAACAGCTGAGGACCCTGTCATCATTTCAAATCAGCATCAATTCAAATTGCTGAGCGGCCGAGCTTTGAGTGTTTCTAGTCACCTGTCTTCAGAGGCCTCCTGTTTGCTAAGGCACACCACTTACAGACTCGACTCAACTGTCAGAGAAAGAAGAAGGCGGCAGTAACCATCAAAAGTTACCCCACGGCTCATTCTCCCCATGTTTCTATGCGTGGGGGAGAGCATGCTTCTGATTGGAGTTATAGTCCACTGGCTGGAAAAGCGGTGCCTTCCCAAGGAGCTTCTGCCCCCTGCCCCTCCCCCTCTCACCTTGTATTAACAGTCAGGACATTAGTCCAAGGAGACTAGTGTTTTGGGGAAGTCTGTCAGATTGGGGTGGGGTTCACACCAGTGGGGTGGGGGTATTTAAATCCTAATTTCTAAATCAACGTATGGTATACCCAGCCGTGGAAATGGACACAATGCCTAACTTCGGCTCTTGCTGGCTGTTTCTTGGTGGGAGGGCCGGAAACACGCCCCCTTATTGTCTAGCCTCACAAGTAGAAATAGAGCTAAGAGGAGTTTGGGAAAGCTTGAACACCGGGCCATGTCACATTTGTCACCACCAGGATCTGTCTTGATGTCTGACCAGGCCCCCTCTTCTCACTCAGAGTTGTGCATAGAGTCAGGCCTTGGCCTGGTTGCTCACATATGGCCTGCTCTCATGCTTTGCTCAATGTGAGCTTTGTAGAGTGACTTCTTGAGTCTCCTCGTGAGTCCTGTGGGCTGAGCTGTTCTTTGGACATTAGCTCAGGGATACCTTCTGCTCAAGGTCCCCAACACCATGCTCTTGGCTCATCCTCCCTCCACCCTTGTGCTTTCCTGCATTGGTCTGCTTGTTGTGGTACTTGCCACCTTGCATGATAGCAGCTATCATGAGTCCTCTGCCAGTTGGACAAGATTTTCAAGACAAGGATTTTTCTTACCTATGTATGACTACATAGTAGGTCCCCAGTAATTAATCTTTTCTGTAATTAAGTAAATAGAATATTTGTTCCTATTCTGACCATGCTCAGAAAACATGTATTTTTTTAAATTGACATTCCAGATCTCACACTCTGTTAGTTCTATGGCTCCGAGTTTCGTCCTGTGGCATCATCTCCAATTTGGGATGAAGGGCTCCTGAGGCACTGCAGTCACCTGCTCTCTGCTGGCAGTGTTTTGACGATGGAGGCAGAATTGGGCAAGTTAGCATTCTCACAACAGCCATTTCACACAAACGGAGCCCCTGGTTTGTGTGTCCTGGAGTCTCATTTATTTTCCATTGTCCCCTCACAGCTCCTAGAGGCCAGATGTCTTTATTTTCTCAGGGAACACTGCAATGATATAGGCAATGTATCTGACATTTCTACAGAGGCATAAGAAGTAGAAAAATATGAGAAATGAAAATGCCAAGGAAACGGCCCTAAAATTGGAAAATTGGTGTCTTCCAGAGCTTGCGGCCATGAGAATATGCTAAGGCTCATTACAGCTCTCTTCGGTTGAAGTTCCCTGCACAGAGAAAAGAGGGTTGCTCAAGAATGGGTGATTTTGCACTTGGATGTCCACCATTTCCAGGCCACTGTGACACAGGCAAGTTTCCTAGCCTGTGTGCTTTGCTTGTACACCTGCCCCAGACACTTCTTATGTCTGAGTGAGGTGTGCCAAGCTCACCACAGAGGCTCAGAGAGTATTGTCATGTCATTTTTAAATAAGGACAAGTTTTGCATTGGCAGAAATGGCCTCAGGGTAGGTTGGCCTCACCCCCGGTGTGGACCTTGGGAGGAACCTTTTGGCAGTCTGGAGTGCCATGGAGAGCAGAGACAGTCAGGGCCACTGACTAGTGGGTGCCGCAGCCCAGTCCCCACTTTTGCTTAGAAGGTGGAAATAGAATGCGTTTGGTTTCTGGCACAATCTGTCTCAGAGTCTAAAAGAGCCCAGGCACTGGAGAAGTCAGCAAAAGCACAAGCCAACTGTTAGATTGTAAAGAGCAGAAGTAGGACCTGTCTGCTGTCATAGCTCCACTCTCAACCATCCTACCCTGGCCACGGGGCTGCATGCTGCCAAATCCATTCCAGTAGCTGCTAAGACAGACTGTTCCAAGAGGCAGGAGGAGCAGGATGTCTCTGAGATTCTGATTTCCCAAGACAACCTACATCAAACTAGAAAAGGTGCCAGTCGGCACATCTTGGGACAACCATACTTCTGTGTCTCCATTGCTCACAGGCTTGTGTCAATGGAGAGAACTTGGTTGAATACAGACAGGTCCAGATATGAGCAATAGATGAGCCTCCAAGCCTGTAATTTTCTAGCTATGAGGCACTATGGGCCAGTTTCTTTATTTATAAAATGAGATCATACTTTTCATGAAAGATTGTTTTAGGTTCAAATTGGATAATATTAATGCAGGGGTGGGCAGAACCCCTGACCCCTGATGATTTGCAATCACACAATTTGCGCAATGGCCATATCAATGGTCTTTGATCCAACTGTAGACAATTTGATCAAATTTTAGAATGGCTTTCTGCATTTTGCAGCTAAGAACCCATCCACACCCATGAAACCTAGGCTCTTTCTCTCCTCCCCTCCCCCAAACACCTCTGCTCAATCCCTTGGGATAGTGCAGGGACTGGAGGTGATCTAGGTTTTGCTGTCTTCTACTTGCCAGACAATCACTGGGGCTTCTATAATGAAATTGTCCTACTACACTGCATGGTTTAGCATTCCAGGCTCTGCTTTTCATGCTGGATGTGTGTTTGGCCATGAAACCCTTCAATAGGGGTATAAGGCAGGTTATCACAATGTTGTACTGTCCTGTGAATCACCTGGTTATGACAAAGTGAAATCCATATCCACCTCTTCAGCCTGAATCCACATCTAAGCCCTGTTTTAGCCTAGGGTCACATGGGAGAATGCTGGGAACCATGACAGGCTGGTGAAGAAATGGGCTTGCTTGGGAAGAACTTTGATGCTCTTTGGGACATGGTATCAATGGTGACACCTACAGGGCATGTCTCCGGTGGCAGAGTGGGTTTCTGAAAACCTAGAAGGACAGTAAGTTTAAAGGGTCCACATATGTCCTCCCCTGGCAGGGGCAAGGAGGCTGTCCTAAGGACTGATCTTTTGCAGGACCAATTTCCCATCACTCCATTTCTTCCAATTAATCCCTGCCTCTGGCTATCATTTAGCTAATCAGTTGGGGTGATCAACAGAAGTACCATTAGTTGAGATAGATGTCCTTCCCTCTGTTTCTCTCTCTCTCTCTCTCTCTCTC
>CABHPR010157045.1:21281-40873 GCA_902168415.1 Peromyscus melanophrys | reverse complement strand
AAAAAAAATAGGTCCACAGCCCTGACAGCAATCAATCAAAATTTCAGATCTCTTACAAATTTAGGGGACGCTGCTGGTGGCCACAGGCAGACTCACTCTGGCTGGCAAATGTGTCTCCTGTATATAACAGAATGTTCAGTAGTCAAAGCAAATAAATGCAGGCCATGTCTTTAATAGCAGGACCACCCAAATGGCTGGGTTTTCACCTGAACGCTTGTACCTACAAATAATGGACACGTCAAATTTTCCCTTGGTCATTTTATGTGTTGGAAGTCTAGATGAAGTCCATATTGTAGTACAAAGAAGTGTCTGTGAGTTTGCGTGTATTGAACTGACATGTTCTTAACTCTGCAAACTTCTGCATAACTTTAAGACAGGTTCACAGCGCTGTTGGTTTGTATTTGTGTTTTGGGAGAGTTTCATGTAGCCCAGGCTGGCCTTGCTAGGTAGCTAAGGATACTCTTGGATGCTTGATCTTTCTGCCTCCACCTCCTAAGTGCTGGGATGGCAGATCTGCTCCAACACTCCTGACTCATAGGATATTAAGTGTACTGGGATCGCCCTAAAATAATAGTTACTTATACAGCAGTCATTTAAAGGGCTTTAACATAGGGAGATGCTTAAATGAACCTTGACTCTGTTAAGGCGCAGTTTCCTGAGTATTCAAAAGCCTGGCAGAGTCAGCAGAAACCAGAGTGATTGATGAGCATTACATCACTAGATTACATTTGACTTCAGAGAATCTCCAGATAAGTTTACCTTTTGGAACGTCTTTTATGAAAGTTTGAATTTCTTAATAATACAAAAGGCATTCTAACCCTTTTCATGTTTCTTCTCATTAAAACACAATTTAAATTCTTTCACTTTTCTACATATAGAATTAGAATCCCAACTCTAGAATTGACTTGCCCTTGCAGAGCCCCAGGAAGACAGCAAGCATGAACAGTTTTCTGTACATTTTTTTATTTATGAAAGCCTATTTATTAGTAATCCCAACTATATTTTAAAGGAGAGCGGATCCAAGCAGTACTTATGACAGAATAAAACCAGTGACAATCACTTGTCCATGGGGCTAACTTCTCTAAAGGTTTTCATGAGCCCCTAAGCAGGTAACAACAGCTTGGCTTTACAATGACCAGCATTTCTTCCTTTCTTCCTTTCTTCCTTTCTTCCTTTCTTCCTTCCTTCCTTTCTTTCTTTCTTTCTTTCTTTCTTTCTTTCTTTCTTTTTTTCTTTCTTTCTTTTTTCCATCTCAGATTCACTGTAACTCTTGAATGCCTACAGTTTAGTTAGATCTGGTCAGTATCTGGACCTCTGTCTGTGTTCAAAAGAGAACGCAGCAGAGTCGGTTTGGGGGGGGAGGGAGGAGAAAAAAAGAGAAAAGTTAACAGCTTCTATATAATACTATCACACACACACACACACACACACACACACACACACACACACAGGTGTTTCAAATTAGGCGTGCCAGTAGCAATTTTAGCTTGTAGGTGTAGGGACAGATGACGTTTCCCCCACTCTGTTTTCAGATTCCTTTGGACTCCGTCTTACCACCAAATGGTTTGGGGTAGCTCAAGGTCCATGCTGACCCGTTACCAAGCACCTGTAACTGTGGGGTTCATTCTACATCAGGAGCTGGATATAGTAGGCAAATCTCTGTTTTGTGGAATTTTCTTACTATTATTATATGTTATCGTGTGTGTGTGTGTGGGTGTGGGCCATGCACACTCACAGTGGTCAGAGGACAACTTACAGGAGTGTTTTCTCCTCTCCTCATGTGGGACCCGAGAGTCTAACTCAAGGCATCCACCTACCGTGCTTACCCACTGAGTATCTCTCTAGCCCCTCTGAGACAAATGTCTCATCAGTTCATTGCTGCCGTCACCGGATTTTTGAAACCCATCAAATCAATCACCATAGACACAGACTGCGAGACTAATTCATTAAATGACATATAAAAACGATTACATTGATTCAGAGAGCATTTTCAGATAAATCACCAAGTTTATAAAGACCCTAGTCAGCTAGAATCCCCGCCGCGCCCCCTGGGGGGAGGGGTGTACCAAGAATGCTGACATAGCATTTCCCAAATATCCTTGTCTCTGTGCACCTTATAAGCCATCCTTGCTCGTAACCAACATATAGGTACAGAATTCAAGCTTCCCTGTCACACCAGCAGACACCTAAATAAAGTGCAGACTGACTTGAAAGAGCCCCAAAGATAAAGCCTGTCCCGACAAACAGCAGATGCCCAGATACCTCAAGAGAACCTAATGGCTTGGTAGAGGCCGCCCCCCCACCCCCCAACACAAGGAGATTTCCTATTAGACAAATTACAGAAATTCAAATGAGTTCAAAATGAACCCAAACAACTCTAAAGAATCTCAAAATGAGGAGGCGAAGGGACAGAAAGGGCTAAGGTCACTAATTGGGGGTGGGGGGCACACACTACTCTAGCTAAGACCTCAGGGTCCACGGAGGCCAAGCCCCTGCTTCAACTGGAAGTAGCCAGTGCTGTCCAAAGTGAAAAAAACATGCCAATCTCCTGAAATACAGCCCTAGCCTGCGGCCAGTCCATCCTTCCTCTCCCTTTGCGGTCAAGCTCCTATGAGTGGCTGGTTCCCAAAGTGTCACTTCTCTGACAGCCCCGGGTAGGTGAGGCGAGGCTGCCCCACCTAAAACACAAACTGAAAACTGAGTAATGGTGGAAACAGGAGGAGGAGATTTCACCAGCGTGGCCACACCAGGAAGCTGGATTAAGGGGTCTGCTGACCCGCAAGTTTGTCTTCATGATTGGTATTCTATAAATATTTTCAAAGTCATAGTAAAAAAAAAAAAAAAAGCAAAGCTAGTTATAAATCATTATGAACCACTGGGAAATAGATTTGGCTTTAACTTCATTTTTTGAAAATTTATAGTGAGGAGATAAAGCTACACACAGAAGAAAACTAAAAACCTGTATTCACACACAGTCGTTGCTGTCTAGTTTATAGTAGAGAAAAATGAAACCAGCTGTTCTGTATGGAAGAGGTCTAAATTATATAAATTCTGGTATATATGTCATAACAAAAGTGTGTATCTGTTCATGTGTGTTCGGGTACATGTACATATGCATGTGCACACATGTGCAGGCCAGAGACCAACTGTAGGTGTCCTTCCTTGGGAGATAGCCACCTTGGTTTTTGAGACCCAGAGATCTGCCTGTTTCTCCCTCCCCTGGACTAGAATTACAGGCGCACATCACATGGCTGGGTGTTTTACATGGGTTTTAGGGACTGACCTCAGGCTCTGGTGCCAGCTTTATTTTTTAAAGTGTGTGTGTGTGTACGTGTGTATGTGTATGTGTTTGTTGTATATATGTGTGTGTGTATGTGTGTATGTGTGTGTGTGTGTGTGTGTGTGTGTGTGTGTGTGTGTGAGATATGGTGAGGCATGCAGGCCACAGCATGCATGTGGATGTCAGGAGACAACTCTGTGCCATCCCTACTCTCCTCCCACCTTTATGTGGGACCTGGAGCTGGAACTCAGGTAGCCAGTTTGCACAGCAAAGGCCTTTATCTGTGGAGCCTTCACCCACAACTTCGAGTTGTCCTCGTTTTTTCCACAACAAATTTTTTAAAGATTTCGTGGAACACGTAAGCCTCTCTTGGTGAGCAGGCCACACAGCCGGTAGGAACTGTGTCCGGCTGCACTCAGAGAAAGGCGTAGTATGTGTTCCTGGGAGCATCAGCTGTCAGAAGAGAGGGCACACCAAATGGCTAGTGGGTTTCTAAACGGAGATAAGATAAGAGACCCTATTCATGAAAGAGCACAAGGTCATTGTTCCTCTGTTCTGTTTCTTATTTTCGATAATGAGCATGTGTTCTAACTCTTATTCACCAAAGGAGAATATATATACATCCTGGGGTTGAACCTAGAGTTGCACTACTGTTAGGCGGCATTCTAACTCATGTTTTAAATAGTTGTTTGAAGTAAATCCCTCCACAGAGGACCAGAATGCAACCAGATGTTCAGTGAGTTGTTTTCACATCTGCACTCGGGTCCAAACAATGAGCTGCTGCACTCGGGGCTCAGCTCTGAGCATCGGCAGTCATCCTGAGAGTCGATGCAAAAACCTCATGCAGTGTGGGTGCTGCTCTTACAATGCACAATCCTCTCCACACCACAGCAGTCAGAGGGGAACCCAGGCTTCATACCAAAAAGGTTCACACGCTCTGATATGCACATTCTAGTTTCGTTTTGACTTGAAAGTCACACAAAAACCAAATGATTAAATCTGCATTTCCTTTGAACTCTGTGTAAATGGTGAGGTAGGGATTCCCCTCGTAGATGACATTCCTTACCAAAAAGGATTCTGGAGGCTCTCGGGTTCTGAAGATGCCAGCTGCCTTACCACTAGCCCAATCCAGCCGACCTAGACACTTCCTGTGTTTTTGTGGGATTTCACGGGTCTCTCTGCAAGCTCGCACCTTTGTAACAAATCATGGTTGCTTTCAGGTCCACTCTTCGTTCTCACAGTTCTCTTGAGCAGGAGAGAGGAAGTGAGAGAGGTTTGCAAGCTCCTGCTGTAGTCATTTTCATCACTTGAGGATGGCGAGGCCAAGGTGCGAGGTCTGCTGTTTTTCTCACAGTGGGGCGTGCCCCTAACTCAGGGCTTCAAGTGTATGGCACTAGATGGAGTGCAGTGGTGTTTTCAAGCCAATCATTTGGGTTAAATTCATCTTATCACAGTGACTTCAGGGGTGGGGGGAGGTTAAAAGTGTGGAAGCATTTCTGTTCCCGCCCCGCCCCCTCTCGGCACTTCGCTGCAGGCTTCTAGTTCGGGACTCCTGTTGTTGGGAGGTTTGTGATTATTGATACTGTTAGCTACTTAGAAATGAGCAAGCTTGAAGGTCATTGAGGATAGGCCTCCCTCCTTCAGAATCTGCTTTGGGCCCCATCTTGCCTCCCTGTTTTAAAAAGAGGGAAATATCATAATTGCTCTTCTTTTGGCATGAAGAAGTGGGGAACATCTTCCTACTTCCGGTAAAGCATGGCTGCTTCTTAGACTTAATTCGTTTCCTTTCTTGACTCCTTGCTCCTCTGTGTTACTCCATGATTTCTGGTCAGAAGAATGAGGTGTGAGTTGTATCTTTGGCCATGGGAGGAGAGATGACTACCTGAACTACCCAAAAGATCCTAACATTGCAGGAGGCTTCCTGGTAAAGAACAAAGACGTGCTATTGTCCTCTCCCTGAAGAGTTAGTTCATCTAAATAGACTTGTCAATCACTTGAGCAGGAAAATGCCGCTCAGGAAAGCTGCCTGTTCCAGAGACTTTAGGATGTACTGTGAGTCATTCTAAATATGTTGTTCAGTGTAATGGTCTCTCTGACCATGGTCCAGTCTCACCCTACGAGAGTGTTTCAAATTACTCTGTAATGAACCTTACATGGTACCTTCATTAGGCCAACTGAGATCACAAGAACCAGGAAGTCCGGGTGAGATCCTGGTGATGGTACCATCTCCACACTCGTTATTAATCTGACCAGTCTCTGTTTCTTTGTGGTTCAATCCTATTGGACTGTTTCTAGGAACCTGTCCATCTCTTCTAGGTCATCCAGTTTGTTGGGTATCATCTCACATTGTTGTCCGTGGTACTTCTGTGTGTGGTACCAATTGTAACATCTTCTCTTTCGTTTATGACTTCATTTGCTTATTTGGCTCTCTTTATTAGTCTAAGTAAAAGTTTGTTAACTCTCTCCTTTCAAAAGGAAAGAACTTCAAGTTTTACTGATCTTCTCTGTTTGTTGTGTTTCTTCTTCTGGGGAGACATAAATAAACATCTAGTGGTCCCAGACTGGGACAGACCACGGAAACAAGCCCATCCAAGTCAAGCTTTGTGAACCGGTTAGTATACTGAACATCCTTATAAAGGAGCTCGGATGAAAGGTTCCTTCCAGAAGTGTGGGTGATGTCAAAACAGCTTTATCACTGCAAAGTACAAACCATCACAGATAAGGATGCTGTGGAAGCTGCATGTAGCTGCATCACTGAATCATACTTCCACTCCCATGTGCTCTAGCATCTTCCAACATCACTTGTAGCTGGGGGAAGGCATGGGGAAGTCATGGCTAGAATCCCAAGTAAGGATACTCTGAGCACCTTTGCCATCCAGACTGCCAATAGTTTCATTACCATCACTGTAGATCGAGGTATCTTTGTGTTGTTCTGTTTGTTCTGTTGTCATGGTTACTGGACCCATGTTATCTCCACTCTGATGTCCATGGGGCAATTAATGACACACCATACCATATTGGTTCCATAGCTGCTGGAACCTTGGTATTGGTTTTCCTCCTCCTCCTTTTTTTTTTTTCTTTATAGACAAGGTTTCTCTTTGTAACAGTTCTGGCTGTCCTGGAACTCACCTTGTAGACCAGGCTGGCCTCCAACTCACAGAGATCCACCTGCCTCTGCCTTCCAAGTGCTGGGATTAAAGGTTTGCACCACCACTGTATGGCTCCTCCTTTTTTGCTAGTTCCTTGAGATATAGAGTCAGGCATTTTACTTGAGTTTTTTTTCTTCTTCTTTTCAATATTGGCATTTATCACCATCAGCTTTCCTCTTAAAACTTCTTTGACTGTGTCCTATAAGTTTGGTTTGCTGTATTTCCATTTTATTTGGCAGATTAAAAAAAAAATCTCTTCAGGTTTCACACAAAAGACTTTTTTTCCTAATTTTTTTTTTTTTTGAGACAGACTCTCTCTATGTAGTCCTGGCTGTCTTAGAACCCACTATGTAGACCCAGATGGCTTCGAATCCACAGGGAAGTAAGTAATTAAAATACTGCATTGTACAAACACAAACAAGGCCCTCAAAGGCAAACACTTACTTCTTTTAGGCTGTCTCTGTCAGGCATTTTGTTACAGTGACGTGAAAAGTACCCACTTTAGTTAGGGCTGTCATGAGACTTTAGTTTCTGAATCTCTGGGAAACTTGCAGGTTTTGTATATAGTAAGTATCTATTGCCACATACGACAATTTCATGAAACTTAGTTTCCTAATGAGACAATGAACACTTTATCTCTTTTCTCTAAGAATTTCAGGCGCCTACGGTACACATCGCTGCTTGGGTAGCCCCATATTACAGCAGCTGGCTTCTCCCATGGTAAGGGATCCAACAGAAGCTGCCCTGCATATCCTTTTTTTTGTTTTGTTTTGGTTTTTTTGTTTGTTTGTTTTTTGAGACAGGGTTTCTCTGCATAGCTTTGGAGTCTGTCCTGGAACTCACTCTGTAGCCCAGGCTGGCCTCGAACTCACAGAGATCTGCCTGCCTCTGCCTCCTGAGTGCTGGGATTAAAGGCGTGCGCCACCACCTCCCAGCTGCCCTGTATATCCTAACCTAGTCACTGGAGTCACACACCATCCTTCCAAGGTACTGTTACACAGGTCTGCTTGACTCACTGGGGACGAGGTCTGTCTGCATCAACATGAGTTGCAGGAAGACACGGTCACCAAAGGCCATCTCAGAGATGGGTGGCATTAGCCGCACCTTCTGTCTGTCAGTGATTTGTGGCTTTTCACATGCAGGATTATATCCCTTACAAGTCCTTCGAAACCCTCAGCCTCACGGCATCATCTCCGTGTCTATAAACCCGACGAGGCGCTTCAAATCCAGTATTTGACTCCAGTCGCCTGTATCGCTGTAAAAGCCTCCTTAGAATTTCCTTTGCCGAACCCTATGTTTGGTTACGCTGTGTTTCCATTTTCACTGTTGTCAAGATTTTTTTTTTTTTCAATTTCCCTTTTGGTTTCACACAGAAGTTTTAATTTTTGTTTTGTTTCGTTCTTTTCTCCCTCGTGGCCTATGCTCTAGAGAAATAGATTATCTGCCTGCTGAACAAACCCAGAATATAAGGGCAGCAGAGGCTTGGGGAATAACCACACAGAGGACGGAGACAGCCACACAAGAGGCCCTGGCCCACAGCAGTTCTGAAACTCATTAGGGCGTATGTGAGTCCTTTCTTGATTGAGAACCCAAGCCAAAGGATAATTCCCTACCGGTCCCTGGCCCCATCTTCTACGCTCATGGTTTTATCTTCCATGGCATTCTTCTTTTCTCTCGAAGGTAGACCGTGTTTGCAGCTTCCCCATTTGCTCAGACTTCTTCCTGGAGTTCAGAGGCCTCTTCATTTTAAATTGTTCTCGTCTCTTTGAGTCTATGCTAGAGATGGCCTTCCTCAGACTATGAAAGCTGTGGCTTTCTTGTAAATATGATCGATGTTCACTTCTTGTGTTAAAGGCCGCACCCACAGGTCTTCTGAGAGTCATTTTGGACTGCTGGTGGGATTGCTCAGGGGCATCACCTTTAACTTTGCTAGAAGCCCTATTACTCGTCTCAGTTGTTCCCCAAGGCACTGCCTGGCTGTTTCCCAGATCTTAACTAACCGATTTTACAACCACTAAGTAGGCTTTATCTTCTTAGCATGCTTTCCTCTGATGGCTTTGGATTTTATCTTTGCCTAGAAGCCATTTCTAAAGTCTGGTGCTATCAAGGAGGCTAGGAATTTTCAAAGACAGGAATTTCTGATTCTAAATTTAATATATATATATATATATATATATATATATGAATAGTTCTTCTTTTACTTAACTTGTTCATAATCTGTTTTTTTTTTTTAAAGATTTATTTATTTGTGTACAGTGTTCTGCCTGCATGCCAGAAGAGGGCACCAGATCCCATTACAGATGGTTGTGAGCCACCATATGGTTGCTGGGAATTGAACTCAGGACCTCTGGAAGAACAGTCAGTGCTGTTAACCTCTGAGCCATCTCTCCAGCCCTCATAATCTGTTTTATAGAAAGTCTAAACCTACACACTTCAACACTCTGCCTAGGAATCTCCTCAGATCGATGCCCCCACGCTGACATGTACATTGTCACAGGCAACAGCACCCCTAAGTTTCTCACCAGTACCTTCAAAGGGTTCTTCTTCCTTTCAGATGGAGGGATATTTTCCTCATGTCCCGTTAGGTCCGGTGGCAGCCTCTCTAAAATGGTTTAGTTTTTCCACTTTATACTCTCCTCAAATCCTCCTGGGTTTTGCTCACTATTTGACTGCAGAATTCGACTCACGTTTTAGATTTCTGACGCAGCATTTCAACATACCAAACCCAGACACACATTTCTCTAAAAGTACTGCCATCAAGCAGTAAGAGTGTTTCACTCTCCCAGGCTACCTGTAGGTCAGGAATGAGGGTGGAAGCTGAGTGGTTCTGCCTTGGGATCGACTACTCATCAAGTTTTAGTCAAGACGTTAGCTGAAGTTGTAGCCATGTGAAAACTTAGTATGAGCAGGCAGATCTACTTCAGCTGCTGGCAAAATGGTATTGGTTATGGGATGGGGGAGTGGGGCTCTTAGTCACTTTCCACTGAACCCACTTTCTTGGTAGATGAAAGCTTTCATGGCCACTGGCTTCCCTGAGAGAAAAAGTAGAGATTGAACTGTGCTTTGAAATCTAATCTCAGAGGTCACACACCATCACCTGTAGGTTAACTCTGATACAATGCGGGACGGGGGAACACAAGAGCAGGACAGAGAGAAGGCCAGGGCCATTAAGAGATGTCTCAGAGATCAGTTGCCATGGCCTGGATATTCGTTCATACACTCGAGTATTTTTATTGTGACGTATCATTACCTTTTTCAACAAGGGATTATTGAATAGCTACCGCACACTCTGTTCTTAATGCTCAATAAATGCTGATTTCCAAGGCTTGCAAAACGGGAGGCGTGTGAGGGGTTGGAGCTGAGTGAGCGAGTACAGGTATATCAGTGCTGAGGCAGGGGGAGAGGGCTGAGCAGGCAACTGACAGAATCTGTGTCGGTCAAAGTGCTTTGTGAACCCACGGGAGACTTCGAAACCTAGCATGTTTAGACTTGTTACGATAGAACCACTGTCGCTTTTGTGCTGAAAAGTGGGGGACAAAATCTCAGGGTCCAGTAATTAGACCGTGGAAACGGTGAAGTGATTGTAGAAGTGTGGTCCAGGAAAGAGGGGAAGCAGCGAGGGTGGAGACTGTATTTTGAATGAAGAACCAACGGTGGTAATTTCCAAGGGGTTGAATGGAGAGCGCATACACGCTAAGGCTCAAACCGCGACATCACCCACGATACCTTGCTCCAGGTGTCTTTGCACACTGGGCCCCCTTGTTCGAGAGGCTCTCTCTCCCTCAGACACCAGTTCCTCTCTGCCCTCAGATCTTCGGACAAAAATCATCTTCTCCATGAAGCCTCTCCTAGTGAAGCAGCGATTGCAGTGCTGGACTCTCTGCCTTCACCCTCGACCCTCCTTGTCTCCCGTCACCATGCTTATCACCAATTGAGACAGACTTTAGGTGTTCCATTGTCCTTTGTCTCCTAATCAGAAATTCGAGTTCGTGGAAAGTAGTAGTTTTGTAGGCTTTGGAAGCATTTCGTTAGCACTAGGAACTGTGCATGGTAGGTACTCCACTCTGTTAAGACAAAAGAATGATCTATCAAAATAAAAAGACTTAAAGGGGCTGAGAGATGGCTCAGTGGTTAAGATCACATACTGCTCTCACACAGGACTCTATTCCAGCATCTCACAACTGTCTCTAACTCCAGCTCTAGGGGGATCGGATGCCCCTGGCCTCTGTAGACACCTGCACACATTCGCACATATCCATGCCCCCTTTCTACCCTCTATATACACACACACAATTTTAAAAAAAATTAAAACCTTAAGTATACAAATCAAACATGCATATGTGAGAAAAGAAAGGCAGTTGGATCTGGTTTGAGTAAGAACCAATGAAATCACCTTTTACGAAGACAGAAAAAAACAACAGGAACAATGGAAGGTAGGTTTTAAGTGGCTAGGGAGGTGGCTCAGTGGGTAAGGTACCTGCTGTGCGAGTGTGAGGATTAGATTCGGATCCCCAGCATCCATGTGAAGAGCACACTCACAATCTAAGCACTAGGAGGCAGAGACAAGAGAACACTGGGCTCACTAGTCAGTCTAGCCAATCAGCGAGCTCCGGGTTCAGAGAGACCTCGACTCACAAAATAAGGTGGAGAGTGATAGAAAAAGGTACCCAGTGTTGAACTTTGGCCTCGGCACATGCACACATGAGTGTGCATTCACACCTATGCCCCCCCAACACATGCATACATACTCGTGCACGAGTTTTGAGATGCCAGCATAACCTCAGTTGGAGATGTGAGATGTCTACGTAGAAAGTGGACACCAATTGGACGCACACCTCTGACCTTGGAGGGAGTGTGTGTAGCCAGAGACAAGAAGACCCAATGATAGTATTCTAATCACTAGAATACTCAGAGGTTGGGCAAAGAGAAAGACCAAGCGACAGCCACTGACAGAGGGTGCCATCAGGGGGCGGGAGGAAAACCCGCTTCACGTTAATGCTCTACAAGCAGAATGGAAAGAGTTGACTTAGTTACTGTTCTATTGCTGTGGTAAACACCAGGACCAAGGCAGCTTATTATAAAAGGGAGCATTTACTTGGGGGCTTGCAATTTCAGAGGACGGGTCTATGCTCATCACAGACGGAAGTGTGGCAGCAGGCCGGAATGCACTGAGGAGTAGCTGAGAGCTCACTCATTTCTGATCTGAAAGTTACAGGCAGGTGAATGGGGGATGGAAGTGGGGACTGGACCTGGCCTGGGCTTTTGAAACCGCAAAGCCCATCACCAGTGGAGGACACACCTCCTCATCCTTCCTAAACAGTCCCACAAACAGAGAACCAAGCATTCAGATATATGAGCCTTCAGGGGGCTATTCTCATCCAGGGGTCCTGGGTGTGTCAAGCGCTTCCCTGATAAGTCAGGCACGATAGAGATTAAGACCCGACCTCTTTCCTTTTTCCACCCAAATCAAAAGTGTTTTGGACACTTCTGGGTATCAAGTCCAGGCTTTGCATGGCTGAGGTAAGCAACTGAGCTGGATAGCTGAGCAGTGTCTCTAGTTCCTAAATCACGAGTTAGGTAAACTTAGGTGGGTGCGATGAGTTTTGCATTACCAAGTGAACAATATTTAACTTGAATTCCATGTATTAGAACTATGTGTGTGTGTGTGTGTGTGTGTGTGTGTGTGTGTGTGTGTGTGTGTGGTGTGTACAACATATACTCAGACATATAATTATTTATAAATACTTCCTTAGCCCATTCCCTGAACCTAAGTCATATGCTTTTTATTATAAGCTAAAGTATTCTTTCTCAATTGTCAACCCCAGGCCACCCAATTGTCACCGGACCCCAAGCGAACTGCAATTTATTACATTCTTTGAAAGAATAAAATAATCAGCTCAAGTGCATACCAGGAAATGCATCAGCACAGTACCATCTGGAGGAAGCCAAGCTAAGGATACGGCCAAGACAGCTCAAGGCATCTTTTTGCCACAGAATTCAGGGTATTAAATTCCCGAGGCTCCACAGGCTTTGGAAGGTAATGCCTGTAATAGTAGACACAAGAGCATAGAGAGTCCCTGTCTGTCATGAGGTAAGGCCTGGAATGAATGTTGTAGGACAAATGTTAACCAAGCTTGGTCCTTCAGACTTGTGTCATTTGCAAAAAGTAACTGTTAGTTCATGATATTTGGTGTTTTTAAGGCCACCTTGATTGAGAGATTTACAGCGATTTTGTCCTTCAGAAGAAAAATCAGACAGAAATTCCAGGAGTACAAAGAGTTAACAATGGGCCTGCCTGGGATGCTGCCCCATAATTGTGCTCAATCCATGAAATGCTCAACTCACGATATAGCTGCCCGATCGTCTAGAACCACAGCAGGTTGCAAGCAGCCTATGTGTCCATGTCGGGGCAGCCTGATCGTGGGGCCTAACATCATTGTAGAGAATGTTTTGAAACTTTCATTTGACTCTATAGATGTATTTGTGGCCCAAGCCAAAATGCCAGTTACTGTGCATCATAATTATGCACTGCTTTCAACTCTGAATAGTAATCCACCCATCTGATCGTAAGTCCAACTCACCAGAACTGGCCCCAAACGGCCAAGGCTTTCTCCTAATGAATGTTAAAAGGCAGTGCAAGAGTGTCCAGGAGAGAGGTCCCTCTGCTGGCAGAGCTGAATGGGTGTGTGCGTGTGGTGTGTCTCCCCCCACCCCCAAAGACCCCCAGCTTCCTTCTATCTGTTCTATTAGAGACAAAGGCAAAGGAGGCAGATCCTGAGAGGCAGGATGGTTGAAAAGGGGCGTGTCCTAAGACATCTCACGATCAAATCACCCAAATGGAGGGATCAAACCAACAGCTGAGAGACAGGAACATGTATCCATTTAAGGTACTTAGGAAGGCCTCTAGCAAAAATCCGAGAGGTTGTCAAACTTGCGCAGTCCAGGGCTGCTAGTGAGTCAGAATCTCTGGGTCTGAGGTGGGTCGCACACTTTACATCAGTTCACACAGTGGTCCTTAGGCACCCGAAGCTTGAGAAACATGGAGATCATACAGCACATCTTGGAAGAGAAATAAGACAAGATAGACACTTGGCATTGCTCAGATAGACACTTGGCACCATTTAAAGGGCCATCAGAGGGGCACAGAGAGGTTCCCTAAAGAATAAAAAACATCTTCCCTTTACATAGATCCCATGTTACAGTGACTTTCATATTTTATTTTCTGCCTCATAATAGCTTTTCAGGAGACAATAAAAATGCGTTTGAGAACTTTATCCCTGTTTTAATTTTTTAGGTTAAAAGAGGATTGGATGGGACATGTTTGAAGACGTGTAACAGAGCTACCAAAGAGACAGGCATGGGTAATACAGAGAATAAAAACAGAAACGGCTGTTTCACAAGCATCCTTCAAGAGCAGTTTGTGCCTAGGCAGCTGCACCTGCCCTGGATAGATGGGTTCATTATGCCAAATCTACAACTGCAGCACCCGATACTCTGCCTTAGGAACACTATGCCTTGGTTCTGTGGGAACTTTTATCACTTATCAAAATGGTGTTCTCCAGCTAGACAGCGCAGAGGTGTTAAAAGATCTCAGCCACTTGTCTTGTAGGTGTTGAACCTTCAAACACATTTTTTTTTCTTTCTAAAAACAACTTCAGGTTGATAAGAGAGTTGGCTTTGCAGGTAAAGGCGCTAACCACCAAGTCTGATAACCTGAGTTCGTTTCCCAGGCCCCAGATATAGTAGAAACAAGGGAAGTGACTCCCACAAGTTGTTTTGTGGTGGTCACATGTATACTGTGATGTGCGTGAGCGCACGACCACACACACACACACACACACACACACACACACACACACACACACACACGAGAAATGACTCCCACAAGTTGTTTTGTGATGGTCACATGTATACTGTGATGTGCGTGAGTGCACACACACACACACACACACACACACACACACAATAAATGTAGAAGTAAAAAAAATACATTTAAATGACAAAACAGGTATAGAAACTAACATTTTAAATGTACACATGTAACAAATTAGCTTTCCACAGGAAGGGGAGCAAATGGCATAATTGTTCACACAATATCAGATTTTTAAAGGCGTTCATTTTAACATATCAATAACCATTGAATTTGGCTCTAGCAGTGCATAGCAGTTCTAAATCTGGCCACGTGTGGCTGTGACCTATATCTGTCACAGCCTTCTCTGAGGGGGAAGAACAGTAAGTGGACAAGAAGCCCTGTATGCATAGAAGATTCAAGCCCAATGGCCAACGCTCACCTTCACGGGATCTGACGGTGGTGAGTTCTTGAGACTCCGCTGAGTCTTGGGACACCAACTAGAAGTGTGGCTTTAGGTAGGTCATCTCTGCTCTGTGACATGTGTCGTCTGGTCTAGAAAAACAGGGGAGGATGATTGCTAATTTCTATTAACACACGTGTTCCGGTGTTCCCTATGCATTTCTCCAAGACCGCTTGTCTTGTACCCCAAGGATACGTTGCTAGAATTTCCTTGGTGTCAACTGGGTAAAAGCGTTCTTTCTCCCTTTCTCGCGCTTTTCAATTCAGTCTCTTGTGCTAGGTTCTTTTCTTTGCCACTCGGCCGGCTCTTTAAAAACCATTGCACGAGCTGTGCCAATAATTAACAACTAATTAAGAAGAAGGCCTGGCTGCTAGGGCTTGGTGCTTTCCAAAAGGAATGAGCAGGAAGGTTGATTCGCTTTCTCTATTCACAAGGCCCCTCCCTTGTGGCTGTAATCTGCTGGAGATGGCGGCTCCTGAGTAGTGGGAACAATCTCATTAGAGACCTCTGCTGGAGCAATCAATTCACTGTCACTGGACCATATGATCCTCAGGAACTGTCACTGAGAGCCAGGGTGTTTGTTAAAAGGAGAAAAAAAAGGAAACCAAATTGACAGCCGGAAGTGGGCTTCGGTTCAGGCTATTTCTTTCTCTGGGAAGGGCACTGTCTTAGTTACTTTTCTATGGCTGTGATAAAACACCAGGACCCAAAGCATCTCCTGGAGGAAAGGGTTTAGTTTATATTATAGTTTATAACTCAGTCACTGGGGGAAGTCAGGGCAGGAACCTGGAGGCAGGAACTGGAGGAGGAGCCATGGAGGAGGGCTGCTTTCTGGCTTCCTCCCTAGGGTTTACTTAACTTGCTTTCTTACAGCACCCAGGGCCACCAGCTCCTGGGTGGCACTACCCACAGTAAGCTGGGCCCACCTGCATCAATCATTCATCAAGAAAATGCCCCACAGCCTTGTCCATAGGCCAATCTGGTGGTGGCATTTTCTCAATCAAGATTTCAAATTTCCCTCTTTCAAAATAACTCTACCTTGTATCAGGTTGGTATAAAAAACTAGCCAGCACAAAATTATAAAAACTAGCCAGATCATAATCAGGTGGATCTCAGTGTTGCTCCTGCAGAAATTCCAACAGGAGTGTCCTGATGGGTGTTAGAGGGATGCCCTCTCTGGGGACCTCTGACCAGCCTATAAAACAACTATGCATAACTCTGCCCTCTTCTGAGATGCCTCTGAATGTCCACCTTTGAAAGTCTTTACATTCTAAGCTTTATATTATGTGGCCTTGGTCCCCTGGCACAGTTGACCAGACTAAAGACGAGCATATGAGTCATGGGGACCATCTATTCAGTGACCAAGAAGAGTGGTTTAGATGAGATAATACGATTTAGTTATAACAGAAGCAGAAAGAAGGGCCTGAATCGCCACACTGGTTAGCAACCAACCTGTGACAAGACAGTTGGTCACTGAGCTAAACTGTGTCCTGCACAGCAAGTCAGGCCTCTGCTGAGGCCCAACAGGGCTCTACACAGTAAGCAGAGGATGCAATTCACACCGTTCTAGTTCTGATCGAGACACAGGCATGCAGCTGTCATGGCTGACCATCCTCAGGAGGACCCTGAATTCTTCAGCCCAGGGGCTGGACTGCCCTCCCCGCAACTGCTCTTCCCTATATAATCTACCATCTTGGTTACCTAGGCTCTTATCTACTCTCTTTTGAGCCTCCTGGTTGCTGCACCGGTTCCCTGTAGTGTTTTGTTTTGTTTGTTTCTTTTTTTTTTTCACTCTTTGCTCTTTGGGGGCCCACCACCCAGCTCCCAAATAAATACAAGGAGTCTTATTCTTACATATGAATGCTCAGCCTTAGCTTGGCTTATTTCTTGTCAGCTTTTCTTAACTTAAATCATCCCATCTACCATTTGCCTCTGGGCTTTTATCTTTCTCTATTCTATATACCTTTCTTTACTTCTTACTCCATTGCTGGTTGTGTAGCTGGGTGGCTGGCCCTTGTTGTCCTCCTCTCCTCCTTTTCTCTTCCAATCCTGCTTCTTCTTTCTGTAATTGTTCTCTCTGCCTGGCAGACCCGCCTATCTCTCTCCTGCCTAGCTATTGGCCATTCAGCTCTTTATTAGACCATCAGGTGTTTTAGACAGGCAAAGTAACACAGTTTCACAGAGTTAAACAAATGCAACATAAAAGTATGCAACACATCTTTACATCATTAAGCAAATATTCCACAGCATAAAAGAATGTAACACATGTTTAATATTCCACAACAGTTCCCCTCTCTCTTCCTTCTCTCTTCCCCTCTCCCCTCTTCTCACATGGCTCAGGGTCATGTCCATCCTGGAATCTTCCAGAAGTCCTTGTCTCTAGCTATGCTCTCCCTTTTCTCTATAATAACCCTTCTCCTCCACCACCTAGGAGCAGTCATGTCCTTTCCTTTTTTTTTTCATTCACATGGTACTATCCACGAGCTGGGACCACCAGACTCAACAAAAAGAAGAGCTGTGTGCAAAAGTCCATTGCTCTGCTTTTCCTCAGATGCAATAGGACCAGATGCTCTAGCTCCTGCCACCATCCCGCCCCACGCTGATGGACCACAAATCCAGTAAACATCCCCCCTTCTGCTTCTGTTAGGTGTGCTGTCCCAGCAACGTGTAAAGGAACAACGCACAGGATGATCTAAGAGTCGACCTGCTCATGAGCACACAGATCAGCACACGCTCTCTACCAGCACTGTGAAAGACGTAAGGCGAAACTGTGCCATTTCAGTGGAACCCGTTCTGCTCAACAATGCAGTGACCAGAAGCAAAGCAGAGCTCAGCTCCTGGAGATGGGGTTCCTAACAGCGATGCTCTTCGTGTTCCCATTAGTCAGAGGTCAAATATCAAGCGCCACCACTTCCCATGGCAGGTGCTTGTGACACTTCAGTGTCTGCAACCGTTGAACAAGGATGGTTTCTGAGACACCACTGACAAAAGCAGATATCAGGCAATCTAAATGTGTATCAAGCACATCATTGAGCAATGATCCTTACTGCAGATCAGTACATAGCAGTTCTAAGAGCAAGGTGGACCTGTCCTGTCCACCCTGATGGGGTGGGGAGTGATTTACAGAACACTGCATTAAGTAAAAAAGCAAGCTACTTACTACCTTCAAGTTGCTTTCACGAAAGGGAAAAACTAAATTATGCATTTATGCATCTGGAAGGATGTACATCATGCTTTTAACAGCAGATGTATTTGTAAGGGATTGTGGGATGGTAGACTGGGATGTAAGGCTATAACAAGATCTCATTTTGTGTTTCTTAATTAATTCAACAATTATTTGTAATGTTAAATAGAATTTATTCATGCACTGGTCTCTGGCAAAGTTAAGCCACAGATACCTCTTTGTCTCAAGGCGGTTTAGAGTTATTGTAGCATGAATTCAAAACAAAGACTATGGAGTTTTTGACATTCAAAGGAAATGTATGGGGTCTGAGGAGACGACTTGGCAAAGTGTTTGTTGTGTAAGCACAACGACCCAAGTAGGGATCCTTAACACCTGTGTGAAAGCCAGGCATGGCAACAGGTATTAGTAATCCCAGCTCTGGGGAGGCAGAGACAGGAGGCTCCCTGGGACTTGCTGGCTAGCAAGTGTAGCTGAATTGGTAAGCTCCAGGTTTAGTGAGAGACCCTGTCTCAATAATAATAATAATAATAATAATAATAATAATAATAATAATGATAATAACAGCAACAATAGAAGAAGAGAGATTGACAAATACACACAACATGGACTTCTGGCCTTCATATGCATTTACACTCATGTGCACGAACACTCATGCACATATGTACAAACACAAACACGTATACACATGAATACATGTACACATACACACATGCACACAAAAGAAATGTATGGTAGTACTCACCTATAATCCCAGCACTCAGGAGATAAAGGCAGAAAATTTGATAATTCAAGACCTGAACTACATAGCCAAACTTTGTCTCAAATTAAAAAAGAAAGAATCAAGGCAATAAACTTGAGTGGGTGATTTCTCCAAGGAGGCTGTAGCCTTCCAGATTGGGGACATGATCACCATGGTTCAGGGACAATGGTGTATGAATAATGGAAGGTAATATAAGATGACTCCATGGCTATGCTTCCTGTTTCTCATAACCTGAGGAGCCCTGATGCCTCTGAAGAGGAGGGACCGCTTCTGAAGAGACACGTGACCCGGCAAACACCTAGTAGAAGAGGCCACAGGAGGCCGAAACAAAAGGCCAGGAGGAAGTCCGCACATCACAGCTTCTGAGAAGCCACACAGAACCATGCCTGCTCAGTGCTCTCCCAGTCCCGAAGGCCCGCCTGTCCAGACATACCAGAGCACAGAGTTCACACCATCACTCAGAGTTCACCATCCAGGGGAAGCAGGAAAAGGGCCCACTCTGAAAGATGATAGGTGTCCCAGGGGCTGAATTATGTCGAGAAATTGCCTTTTTTTTTTTTTTTTAATAGCAATCCAGGTATGACATCCAGTTGAAGAGACTGAACACTTAAATGGGAAAGAGAGTGTCTAGACCAGAAGAAATGAGAACATTGTTTCTTGGCAAATCTAAATTTTCCTGCCTCAGGGGAAGAAACTTATGCAGAACTCAGAGCTGTTTTGGAGACAACAGAAGCTACGTTTTCTTCACACATCTTAGTTGTGGTGAGAGAATCTTGTGACTCACAGTACTTGTGTTTCCAAAATATCCCTTTGACTCAAAAATCATAGCCACTCTTTGAAGGATATGTCAGGAGGCAACCCTATTTATTTTATTTTATTTTATTTTATTTTATTTTATTTTATTTTA
>CABHPR010157045.1:0-10785 GCA_902168415.1 Peromyscus melanophrys | reverse complement strand
TTTCTTTCTTTCTTTCTTTCTTTCTTTCTTTCTTTCTTTCTTTCTTTTTTGATATTTAAGTTCCATTTCTCACAGACCCATTAATACTTGTCAGGCTCTCGTAGGATGGGAGCTGGTGATCAGGGGGTAGAGAAGGGGTAGGCAAGGGGTAGGGGATGGGGCCGCTTCTTACTTACAGGAAGGATTTCTGCTCAGAAAGGCAAGTAGTTAGAGAGGGTTTTTAGTCTACAGAGACAATGTAGTGTCCTTGGCAGTAAGCAGCTCACACAGCATTCAGCCCTCACACACAGCTCAGGGTCAGCATTCTGAGGTGAGTGAATAAAGGGTTAACTGCCAAGCCCCACACTGAAGCCTTAGCTCCAGCCACCCTCGGAATAACAACCTTGGTCTGGATGAACATTCAGAAAATAAGCCCTCAGGAAAGAAATCTGCAATAAAAGATGCTATTTGCACCTCACCCCAACCAACCCCTCCCCTTTTAAGTCAAGTATGAAACTAGCCCAGAGACCTGCAGAACTAGAAATGATGAGTCAGATATTTAACCAAAGGAGTTCTCTCTCTCTCTCTCTCTCTCTCTCTCTCTCTCTCTCTCTCTCTCTCTCTCTTCCCCACTCCCCCACCTGCAGCAGCGACTCCTGGGAAAGTTGGGGTGTGTGAATAATTCTTGTTCTACCCCTGCCCCCAACATAGACCTTCAGCAGCCCCTCCTGAAGAAGGTTGGGGTGTGTGGACAGGACGCACGGGGGAGGAGGATCATATAGACATTCATCTAAATTAATGAAGAATGCACAGCTGCCCACAGTGTTGGCACCGGCTACGGGCACCGCATTCCTTAGAGCATTTATTAACTGTGTAAGTCAGACTTCGCCCCTCCTTAAAGTAACGCCTCACACCTTTTAAGTGTTCAGAACCAGAAGCTTAGAGAAAGGGAGGACCCAGTGCTGGGTCCTGCAGGGCCTGAGGAATAGCAGGCCAACAGAGACATTCTAATCCCTCCATTTCTGCCTGCTAGATGTACTCTTCAAACATGAATGCTGGAGTATAGAGAAATTATATTATGTTCTTTATTGTATGTATATTATAATATATTATATAATAATATATATGACATTTTATAAATGTCGTAATGTATTACACCATAGTCTATCACAGCCTTACCTTGACTCTGTGAGGGGATGCTATTCTCCCCATTTTACATAGGAAGGGACTGAGGCTCAGAGAGTTGACTTGATGTTAGGAGGTGACAGAAACAATACCAGAATCCATCTGTCTCATTGCTCAGGGCACAACCCCTCTGGTTGCACCAGCTGGAGACTATTTCCACTCTCTTCTGGATCAGCTCATGAACAACCAGAGAAGTTCGAGGGAACATGGTTTGGGGCAGAGGGGAGGGTTTACATTTCTCCTGAGTAAAATGTCGGGGTCCAAATTAAATCCAAGGGTGACAGTTGACACTACCCTGACATGAATCTGGTCTGTTGGCCCCTCAGCAGAGTGGAGCTGTCAGACCGCACTGGGCAGCCAGATGGAGCTTGTTGGTGATGCTCTGGGTGGGCACATGCAGGGAAGGCTCATCTACGGTATCAACCACACTGTTGCGATGGGAGACAGACTCGCATGGTTTCGTCGCACGGGACTGGGAGGTAAACAGACTCCTTGTACATATGTCCCCCTAATTTCACTCACTGCTTCAGGTGCCTATGCCTGGATGGAAATGGGGACAGTGCATTTACTCGGATTGAAATGCAGTCAAATGGGGAGAATTCAAGAATGAAGCTCTTCGGTATACACTGTGATCATAAAGATCCACATTCTTGGGGCTGGAGAGATGGCTCAGTGGTTAAGGGCACTGACGGGTCTCCCAGAGGACCTGGGTTCAAGTCCCAGCACCCACATGGCAGCTCACAACTGTCTGTAACTCCAAGATCTGACACCTTCACACAGTCTATATACATGCAGCAAAACACCAATGCAAATAAAATAAAAATAAGTAAAATATATATATATAAAAGATCTACATTCTTAGAACCAAAGTTATAGATAATAGGTCCCCTGCTCACTTAAGTTTCTCCAGTGACACAGTAAGCCAAATCAAGCTGAACTGAAAAAGTCTAACAATAGGTATATTATCATAGCAACTCCCAGCTGGGTTCTGCAGTCCCAGAGAAGGAGGCCAGAGAAGTCACAAGCCTGAACTAAAGCAGAGAGATTTTATAGATTGTAGGCCAGGGGTGATGATGTGTCTGCCACAAGCTGGGTTTGTGCCCAAGTATGGTCAACAGCTGAGAGCTTATGTGGGGATTTGGGCAGCTGGTGGCATGGGGCAGAGGGAGCTGCAACAGCCTCCAAGAATATGGAACTGGGCTTTTGGGTACCTTTCCTTTGTTCAGAGACTCTCTGAACAGGCAGGGTTGGGAGAGAGAGAGAGAGAGAGAGAGAGAGAGAGAGAGAGAGAGAGAGAGAACGAGAACGGGGCTTTCAGGACTATGCAGAGCAGAGCTGAAGGCTCCAACTGAACAATAGACCCTTGCAAAACTTGCCCCAGTTCTCAGCACCTTCCTGTCCCCAAGTTTTTGCAATGTGACTTTATACCTCAGCAAAGGTGGAGTCTGTTCCCTTGCTTCTCTAATTTCTGCTGGACTGTGACTTTCTTT
Organism: Peromyscus melanophrys; assembly: GCA_902168415.1. Taxonomy (NCBI): domain Eukaryota; kingdom Metazoa; phylum Chordata; class Mammalia; order Rodentia; family Cricetidae; genus Peromyscus; species Peromyscus melanophrys. Next base: position 8,131 of record CABHPR010157045.1, on the reverse strand, counting down.
AGCCAATAATAGAAAGTACCAGAAATGATGGCATGCAAATTATATGACTTTCATACTTCTGCTTGCTCAATAGGAATGGGTATGGGAGTAGGGCACGTTAGAGTGCACTTTGTACTTTCTGTTCAATTGTGAGTGTGTGTGTGTGTGTGTGTGTGTGTGTGTGTGTGTGTGTGCTTACATAGCTTATCTAGAAAAGCATGGGATTGCAAGACTATGCATGTGTTATATTAGATGCGAAGGAAGAAGACTCTTGTGAATGGAAGGGAGACTAAGGGAGAGGACATAGATGTGAGCTGGCATGAACTGCTGGACTTCCCTTTTGTTCTTTTTCTTTCTTTGTTTCATTGAGGTTTATTTTTGTTTGTTTGAGGTATTTTGTTTTGGGTTTTTTTTTTTTTCCCCTACCTTGGCTGAACTCACACACATCAATCCTCCTGCTTCAATTTCTCAAGTGCTGGATTACAGGTACATGCCACCATGCCCAGGCAAAGCAGAACCTCCCTAAAGATAACATGATCAGAGCTTTGATTTAGAGATCATGTGAATGTTTTGTGCAATTACATGATTGAAATGTTTGGGGAGTGGGGAGGGAGAGAGAGAGAAGAGGGAGTGTGTGTGTGAGTGTATGATATGTATACATGTGTGTGGATGTGCATACTGTGTATGTGAGGCCAGAAGTCACTTCAGGTATCATTCTTCAGATACCACCCACCTTGTTTTTTGAGAAAGTGTCTCTTACTGGGACTAGGGATTACAGGTGTGTGCTACTATACCTCCTCTGGATCAGGTTTTAAATGGCAGTTCTTCCTCTCACATTTCATAGCCAACAAGATAGGAAATACATTCATTTAGGCACCAAAATATCAAGTTTCCAGATCCAGCTTTGCCAAGTGACTTTGGCTACATCCCCTCCCTCCTTGAGTCTTGGTTGCTGTACTGGTAGAGTTCCATACTGACATCTCACAGCACATATGTAAGACATAGGAAGTCTTTATGAGTGGTAACATTTACATCACTCACAGGGGATTGTGAGCATCAGTAACCAGAAAAACTGCCATTCCCATAACCAGAGATCCCTCAGCAGAGTAAGTGGTAGGTTTGTTTGTTGGTAGGTTAGCTGGTTGGTTGGTTGACTGGTTGGTTGACTGTTGACTGGTTGGCTGACTGTTGGTTGGCTGATTGACTGGTTGGTTGGTTGATTGGTTGGTTGGTTGGTTGGTTGGTTGGTTGGCTAGCTGGCTGGCTGGTTGGTTGGCTGGTTGGCTGGCTGGCTGGCTGGCTGGTTGGTTGGTTGGTTGGTTGGTTTTCCTACACTGCCTCACAGAGCTGAGTGACAAGACAGACTAGACTAACAAAATGGTCACTTCAGCTGGTGTGAGAGCTAGGTGCAACCAGGCTACCCACATATACAGGGTAACAAGCATCAGTGGGCGGTCTTCAAAGGCAGCTGGCGTTTTTCACAGTTTTAGAGAAAAGGAGAGGGTGAATCCACATGTGAGAGTGATAGCATGGGAGCCAGTCTGCCAGGCCTTCTTCCCATAAGGCCCCTCCTTCCTTCATAGCCAAGCCAATCAATCACAGTCTAGCAAAATAAAGGTGGTCTTCCTTCCTGGTCATTTTTTATTGACTGATGAAAAATATACTTTTGTCTCTGACCTAGCAATATCCATTCCCAAGACTTAGGATTCTTCATTGCTATCACTGTAGTCTGTTTTTGGAATAACTGAGTGGTAACCCTGCCAGGTCCTGTAACCAGCTCTTCAGCCACAGTGGCATCTGTTCCTTAGTGTTGCTGACAACAAGTTCCTGCTCTATCCTCGCCTAGCCCCCCTTAGCCCCTCCCACATCTTGCCAAGCCAATTCCTTTAAAACAGTTGCTCCATCACATAGACTGCCGCCCCTCCCCCTGAGGAGCTTGACTAATGTATTAATGTATTGCCTTAAACCCAATTGAGGACAGTAAAAAAGCCTAACCAGGGAAACATTTCAAAGTCTAGCTAGCAGCCAGTTGCAGAGTTAGGACACTGTATGATGTGCAGCACAGAGCAGAGTGCCAAGGCAATACCCAGATTCTTGCCACGGCTCAGCCTGATGTCACTGGGCCATTTGTTCCTGCCCTGATTCATCATGCATTGTGATCTCATAGACTCACAAAGAGTTTTGAGGCCAGGGCCGCAAATACCCAGGCATTGTCTTAGCTGTTGACAAAGATTTTCTTTTGATATTCAGAACTCTAAGTGAGAACAGTGATGGAGAAACTTAATTTTGAAAAGAGTACTTTTGATGCCAAATGCCAGTCTAATGAAGGATTCTACAGTGAGTTCTTTAAATGAAGCACTGTCTTTAGTGATCCTTTCCAGGGTTTTTGAAGACTTAAGAAAAATCAAACAGCCGGGCGTTGGTGGCACACGCCTTTAATCCCAGCACTCCGGAGGCAGAGCCAGGCGGATCTCTGTGAGTTCGAGGCCAGCCTGGGCTACCAAGTGAGCGCCAGGAAAGGCACAAAGCTACACAGAGAAACCCTGTCTCGAAAAATCAAAAAAAAAAAAAAAAGAAGAAGAAGAATCAAACTCAGTGGATAGGTCCCTTGTCCTTGGCTGGTGACACATACCGGGTATCTCCTGAAGCTTCAGGCACTGCGTGTGTTTGAGCCAGAAGTGCTGTTGGGAGTTCAGTCTATAAACTGCTAGCCACACAGGCATGAGGACCTGAGCTTGATCTACAGCAGCCAGTAAAACTCTAGGCATGAAGGCAGACACCTGTAATCCCAGTGCCATGGAGACAGGGTGGTTTGAGGTTTGCTGACCAGACAGCCAGCCTGTCCCTACTTGGGAACCCCAGGTCTCAGGGAGAAAGCCTGACTGCAAAAGCTGGCTGGTACCTGAAGAATGACACTCACTTGACCTCTGGCCTTCACATGCATGTACAGACACATGCATTTATACCTCACACATGTGAACAAGCATGCACACATATGTACAAAACAACAAAAACAAAGAAAATGTGGTCCCTTCCAGTTAGCAAGCTTGGAGGTCATGGGAGGTCATTGACGATGACCTCCTGCTACCCCTCACACTCCACCCCTGCTACTCGGCTTTGGACCTCACCTCCTGTATCCCTAGTAACACATCAATTTTAAGGAAGGAAAGGATCGAAACCGCCCTTCTTAGAACTTGAAAGCCTTGTGAAAGAAGAAGAGAATTCCAACTGCCCCCAAGATATAAACGCCACACAAAGTGGGGGTAGCCGGGCATTGCTGAGGCCCATCGAGGCACAAGGTGGCTTCTTCAGACATTTTATAGACTTATTTTTAAATTTTTTCCTTTGATTCTTTTTAATCGACCCTGTTACACGATTTTGGTCAAAGGAATGGGGAGTGAGTCATATCTCTGGCCCTGGGTCGAAAGAGACATTCTGACCCACTCAAAAGACCGTAAGATTCAAGGACATACTATTGATTGCCCTCTCACCTAAAAGTTAATGAAATGGGGCTGTCAATCACCTGGACAGGCTACCACCCCTTAGGAGAGCTGTCTGGTGCAGAAACCGGACACTGGCCTCTAGTTTTCACATGTACTCACACACACATGGATTTGTATACACACGTGTGAACATGCATTCTCGCAAGAATGTAACACGCACACACACAACACTAAAAAGAAAAAAAGGAAAGAAAAAAACCTCCAATAAACTGTCCTTGAGTATCCTTTTGAGTCCATTTAAAAATTCTTTTATCTATGAGATCTACAAAAAAGGGGGGGTGCTGGAAAGGTGGTTTAATGGTTAAAAGCTCTTGCAGAGGACCAGAGTTCTATTCCCAGCACTCACATGGTGGTGGTTCACAACCTACCACAACTCCAGTTTCAGGTGATCTGACGCCCTCAGCATACACATGTGGCACACACATATGTGCAGGCAAAGCATTCACACACATAAAATAAATAAATCTATAAAACAGAATCACCAGGCGGCAGTGGTGTACGCCTTTGATCCCAGCACTCGGGAGGCAGAGCCAGGCGGATCTTTGTGAGTTCGAGGCCAGCCTGGTCTACAGAGCGAGATCCAGGACAGGCGCCAAAGCTACACAGAGAAACCCTGTCTCGAAAAGCCAAAATAAATAAATAAATAAATAAATAAATAAATAAATAAATAAATAAATAAATAAAAATAAAATATAGAATCTACAAAAGGAACTCCGAGTTCTCCAGTAACAATCCCTTGAGAAACTGGCAGGGTCCTTCAAAAACCTAAGCTGTCAATATCTGAGCCACTCATATAAAGTATAAGAACAGTCATTAGAATGTTTTAGATACCCAATAGAGACACAGCTCAAACGTCTGTACATTTTGCCCAGTGTTGAAGCTGTTTTGTGTGTCTGTAACTCGTGTCTGTGTGTCTATATGCACGCAGAACAGGAAACTTGGCAAATAGCATAGAATAAGAGAAAGAGAGTAGATTTGGGGTTTATTAGCCACCTAACTATAGGCAAATTCCTTGCTTTTTTTTTCCCTAAGACTTTCTCATCTGGAAAAAAAACAACAACAAAAAACAAATGGGCATGACTGGAATAGTAAGTAGAAAGGCAAGCTGGGTTCTCAGGAAAGTCCGATGGGCCTGGGGCGGAGCTGGCTCTCTGGAAGAACTCACCACAGGGCCGCTCCAGCTTCCATCGGACAAGAAGAGGCTCTTAAGTCTATTTCTAGTTTGTTTGCAGAGGCTTCAAGGGAAAGGCAAGACCTTTAAAGACTTCCATTAATAAAAGGGAGGAGTCCACAGAGGTCGCGGACCTTCTGGGTACTACGGGGGCTGCAAACCAGAACTGAAAAGCCAGAACATCAGTGTCCAGTAAAGGGTTCACAATCTGTTCTGTGGCCTCTAGAGAGAAGGGGAGCAGCCTCGAAACACTGTTTCTAAAGGAATCTAGAAACAACTAGTTAGGTGACCGACCTCTCAAGCTGCTCAAAGTTCATCTCCAAACTGTATGAGGCAGGGTCTCACTGTACTACCCAGGCTGTCCTTGAACTCATGGGTTCACACACATCAAATTCTTACATCAGAGTACATCTCTTTAACTCACAGCCCATGGTTCTCACCTGCAGTTTTAGCTTAGCTGCCCAACTCCCATTTCCCGGCTCTCTGAGAAAGCTTATATTTACCCAAGCTTCACTTCCCAGCATTCCCCCTTTCCATTTAGGATTTCATTTTTGTCTCTTCTTTTCAATCTCATTGAGAGATTGTAGGTACCAGATTAATGTGGGGAGGGGCTTTGAAAGGAAATTCAATTTCGGTTTAGTTGCTTTAATTGGGGGGAGGGCACCTTAAAAATCATCTGGAAAAGAACTGACCGTTTTGTCTCAGAACTGGAAAGCTCCCAAAGTCAGTTCACACCTACTGTATAACCGTGTGTGTGTGTGTGTGTGTGTGTGTGTGTGTGCGCGCGCGCGTTTGCTTCATTAAGGAATGATCTGCTCTGCAGAAGCCCATGAATCTCACCAACTGGTGAGGTGGCGTCCGATGATGGCAATCCTGTCATATCCAGAGCTTCAAAACATCCCTTTAGAAGAGGTGACAATTTATTCCCAATCCGCAAGACAGTTTGTTTGGCAGGAAGGGACAGTGCCACTCAGCAAATTGGCAGAAGCCTAAGGAAGGGGTGGTGGAGAAGGCTTCCTTGTTTGTTTCCTAGGGCTGTGCCCTGGGGACAGTGGTAATTAGGGGACAGGGTGGGGCCCTCTGGGCTGAAAATGATAGGACAGGTACTGCCCTAATTATGGGAGTTTATTGGGATGATACTTGGGGTGTGGTTATTACCATCTGTTGGAGTTCACGAACTAGACTCATAAATGGTAGGCTCAAAGGGGAAGTGAGGATATTACAGACTGCCCTGAAGCCTCTAAGATCCAAAATGGTCAGGTTAAATACAGAGATGGGTTTGGTGTTTATCTCAATGAAACTGTTTGGGAGAAGATGACACCTTTGAACGTGTGGCCCTTCGTGGTCCATCCAGTGAGCACCGAGCCTCAGGATGCAACATGGACCATACTGGGCGGTTGTCTGCATATTAAGCTGTCTGCCCTGTTGAGCTGCAAAAAGGGTGAGCTTTTCTCCGAGCAGCAAAAGTGTGGGGACCTCTGAGATGGCATGGCAAAGACAAGTCCTGGAAGCAGGAAAGACAGGGAAGTTTCTCTGTAGGCGTGCATCTCGGTCCAGACCCTTGGTGGTGGCAGTCCACCTACGCTGAAAGGCAAGATTGGCAACCCCTTTCAGTGTGGCTTACATGCTCAGTGCTTTTGAGACTTGGTTGCTCATCTAAACCACTGAGGACCTTGTTTAATTGTAAACTACAATTCAGCAGCTTGGGGCCCAGAGATTCAGCATTTCTGTACAGCTTCCAGGTAATACACCAGATCCATGGAAAACTTCCTGAGGGTCAATCCAAGAGGCAAGGTACCTACCGACCTTCTGAAGTGCTCAGCTTCCTCTAGCCTCAGTTTCCCAGTCCATACCATGGGTTTTGACTGTATGAATATAGATTCATCTGTAGCTTATTTTGAGCATTTTTATACTTGCTGATTAATTGATATATTTTGAGGCAGAATTCCTAGGAAACTAATCAATTTTTTTGTAGCTGGCTTGTTTTTATTTAGTCTAATTAAGTTGGGTGTTTTTTAAGATCAAAATCATTTTTCTTCCTCAGGTTGTACTATTACTAGCTCAATGACAACTCCTGCAGCAGAATTTCTTGATCAAGGGATGTGAGTTGTTTAAAACATTAAAGTTCTTCAACTACCAATTCAAAAGTTGTAGTTATCTTTGAAGGTTAACCAATGATCTAAGACATGAGAAAGATATGAGCTAAGGCAGGACCTGTACATGCTGGCTTTATAAATAGGGGACAGAGGCTGTACATCACACAGCCTCTTTGCTTAAATCAGTTTTCAGATTATCCAGCCAGACATGCATCTCAGAATTTCAAAATTTATTGTTGTGGAATATTAGTTAAAGATGTGTTACATTTGTTTATGCTGTGGAATATATTTATTTACTGATGCAAAGATGTGTTGCATTCTTTTATGCTGCATTTGTTTAACTCTGTGAACCTGTGTTATTGTGACTGCCTAAAACACCTGATTGGTCTAATAAAGAGCTGAATGGCCAATAGCTGGGCAGGAGAGAAGGATAGGCTGGGCTGCCAAGCAGAGAGAATAAATAGAGGGAGAAATCTGGGCTCCAGAGAAGAGCAAGGAGCAAGAAAAGGAGAAGAGGAAGATGCCAGGGGCCAGCCGCCCAGCCACATAGCCAGCCACAGAGTAAGAAGGAAATAAAGATAAATAGAATAAAGAAAGGTAAAAGCCCAGAGGCAAAACATAGTTAAAGAGAAACGGATACTTTAGAAAAGCTGGCTAGAAAGAAGCCAAGCAGGGGTTGGGGATTTAGCTCAGTGGTAGAGCGCTTGCCTAGCAAGCACAAGGCCCTGGGTTTGGTCCTCAGCTCTGGAGGAAAAAAAAAAAAAGCCAAGCTAAGGCCAGGCATTCATAAATAAGAATAAGTCTCCAAGTATTTATTTGGTAGCTGGGTGGCAGACCCCCAAAGAGTTAAGCACTCACATGTTAAGTGCAGCTTTTTGACGGTCCATGCAGCCATCAGTTGCATTTTTGATTTCTATAGCAACTCATCAAACTCCCCAACAGTTGGATGTGAGTGAGTCTTCCAGAGAGTATCCAAGACTTAGGCAAACTTTAACATAGCCTTACACGGAAATGTGATAATAAAGCACAAGCTAAATTCAGGAGACAGACTTGTTCTTTTGTTCTTTGTTGGGAACAATGAGGATTCAACCTAGAGCTATCCTGCTTATTGTGCAAGTGATATACCAGCTGAGATCAACCCATCATAACCTCTTCCCAAATCAAGGAAAATGGACATTTAGACAAAAGAGGTACACAGAACCCAAACAGACATGATCAAGGAGGAACTTCTCCATGACATGTTACATAGGTGAGATGTTAAGATATAAAGCAAAGAAACCATACAGAAAGATGTAAGGGAGGTATGGTTGACAACCACACTCCAATGGATGGCCCCATAAATATATGGGCAACACAAATTAGAGTCAGTAATTTTTTTTTTT
>CABHPR010157044.1:0-21504 GCA_902168415.1 Peromyscus melanophrys | reverse complement strand
GCCTGTATCCCACTGGCATCCTGACCTCAGAGCCCGTGGTTCAGACCATCAGAAGACAATTCACAGTACCTGGTACCGGCCTGTATCCCACTGGCGTCCTGACCTCAGAGCCCATGGTTCAGACCATCAGAAGACAATTCAGAGTACCTGGTACCTGCCTGTATCCCACTGGCATCCTGTCCTCTTGCTGGTGAACGCAGGATACAAGCTGTAACTCAGGTTACAAATTGAGCTCTAGGTGCAGAAGGAGGACTCAGAGTTTATACAGTGTTGAGACTACACAAAAGAACATTTGAAAACGGGTGTGTTGTAAAAATTTGGGAAAATTTCCTATAGAAGACAATAATAATGGGGATTAGGTAGTTCAGGGACTATCTAGGGTGACAATAAATCACAAAGTGATGAGTCAGTGGCCTGTCAATACTGGGCCTAGTGCGATGGCTTAGCAGGTAAAGTCTGATGACCTGGGTTCAAGCCTAGGGGCCCATACTATGGAAGGAGGGAACTGACCCCTGACAATTGTCCCCTGACCTCCATATTTGCGCTGCAGCACATGCCCCATCTCAAATCAAACAGATACACTTTTAAAAAGGATCAGTACTGCTCTAGAGGAAGGGAATTAATGTGTTATGCGCAGAGCATTAAGAACTAGTGCTGCACACATTAAGTAAATTATATATTTTATGGTCTTTAGAAGAGAAAGCATTGTTTCTCTTTCCCCCCATTCATTTTGGTGATGCTACAAATAATAACCAGAACATGGTGATAAGCAGAATATCTATTTAATATTTATTTATTTTTATTTTATTTATATGTATGAGTGTTTTGTCTGTATGTATGTCTGTACCACATGTGTGCCTGGTACCCGTGGTGGTCAGAAGAGGGTCTCAGATCCCCTGGAACTGGAGTTACAGATAGTTCTAAGCCACCATGTGGGTGCTGGGACTAAAACTTGGGTTCTCTGCAAGAGCACAAGTACTCTTAACTGCTTAGTTATACTCTAGTCCCAAGAAGAGCTATTATTTAGTACAGTATTTACTCCTTATCTGTCTTTTGCTTATCTAGTTGGAAGGAGAGCTCTCAGAAATAATACACACTGCCTTCACAAAAACATAATCATTGTGGTCTTGCTAGAATCCTGGAACACTTTGCTAACTGATGGTTAATAATAGACATTTCTTGAAGCACACCCATAGATAGTCAGAAGCTGGGACTCTCATCTAGCAGCATGATAGGAGAAGGGCTATAGTAAAGAAGGTATTTCTGGTTAGTGTTCATGGTCAAATATGGGTCTGGAAGCCCATGTTTCCCACAAAACCAACTGGCAGAAGAATAAACCTGGCTTTGGAGTCAGGTCACCTTTTGGATTCACTCACTAGTTGCTCAAATTGAGCGGTAACCTAGTCTCTCCAAGTCTGTTTCCTTTTCTGAAAAACTGCTTCGTAACCTCTTAGGGTGAGATAAGATATATTAAAGTAATGCTATACCTCCCGTGTACAGAGTACCTTGGGTTTTACTTTCCTGTCGCCACCCCCAAAAGCCAAAGGAAGCCAAGGGAAAGGGAAGAAGACCAGACAGAACAGAAATAAGGACCAGGAGAGGGGTGGAAAGGCAGCAGTGTTGCCGAGTGTCAGTTCCCTTCTGTTTTCTCATGTGTGTGTATGTTTATATGTGTACACACACGGATACACGTGCAGATGTGAGGCCAGAGGCCAACCTCGTGGACCTTCCTCTGTCATTCCCCACTTTATTTTTTGAGACAGGCTCTCTGACTGACGCTGGAGCTCATGGACTGGTGAGACTGGCTGACCAGCAATCACCTGGACCCTCCTGCCTCCACATCCTCAGCTGGGATTAGAGGTGTGTGTTGATTGGTATAATTGGTATAATTGTAGGTACAGATGAGGCACCGGGTTTTAAAGATTTTTTTGGTTAACATTATATGTAGAGGTGGTACCACTATTTAATCCAAAATTGCTTTTTAATGTGGGTGCCCGAATCTGAACTCAGGTCTCCATGTTTGGGTGGGTGGCACTCTACTGATTGCCATCTCCTTGTTCTTATTCTGTCCATCTTTGTCCTCTTCATTTCTCTTGGCCTCTTCTTTCATTTCTTTTGGACAACAACAGTTAAGGAATAATCACGGTACGAGGTGGTGAGGGTTTTGGTAAAATAAATACAGCTTACTGTGAGATTGCCCAGAAAGCAACTACCTAGAAAAGTTGGAATGTGACAGATAACATAGATCGGGCTGAGTGGCATTTTGCTAAGTTGGGAAGGGGACAAAGTGGAGACGACAGATGCAGAGACACGCATCCTTCAAAAGCACGGAGACAGGAGGGACCTGAGACAGGAACATGGAGAGGCCACTGAGTTGTCACATGAGGCAGTTAAGTTATGGCTGGAGGTGCTGCCAATGTGGTAAAACGACCGCCAGAAGTCAAATCAGGCTTAAAGACCTACGCTTTGTCTTCAAGGATACAAGGCATTAACAGAAGTTTCTCAATATTGTGAATGAAACGGCTGAGTGTCTTTTTAGGACAGTCCCACCCCGAAGGATGGAAAATGCACTTGAGGTTGATTGGTATAATTGGTATAATTGTAGGTACAGATGAGGCACCGGGTTTTAAAGATTTTTTTGGTTAACATTATATGTAGAGGTGGTACAGCTATTTAATCCAAAGTTGCTTCAAGAAGGTACATGGTATATTGAAAAATGATGATCCCTATATTTCAATTTATATGAATCACATAGAAGCCATTTTATTTGGAAAAAAAAGGCAAACATGTCCTGCTTTGGGGATAAGCTTATTTTCTATTTTATTTATTTATTCATCATTTGATTGGTTGAATGTGTATATGCATGTGTACGAAATTTAATTAATTAATGAATTATTTATTCATTTGGAATAGACATTGAACTCAAGGCTGCTCACATGCTAGACCAGCACTCTACCATTGAACTGCAGCTCCAGCCCTTATTTGCTACTTCAAATAAAGAGCAAGGTGTCCTTTTGACAAAATGATTGAGGCTTAAACCCAGAAAGTGTATCTAAGGACCCTTTTCATGTCTCCAGAATTGAGTTTAAGATTCTACGATTAGACACCCACTGTGTGCTGAATTCAATCAGTGCATTGTACGGTTTCTTGTGCTTAGTAGGCACTATTGTAGCTAGCAGCTTCTGAGTTTCCTGGCAGAAGGAACAGAGAGACTCGGGCTATCAAGCTCTCACTAATGGGAAGCTGCAAGAACCTGCGTGGCTCTTCTCCACAAGTAGTTAGGACCAGACACAAGGATATACAAGTGTGTGTTTGTGTGTTCCTAGGACTCTGTTTATGTTTTCCAGAGTGCTATCTGCTTTATTCAGACCACAGGGAAAACCTGACCTATACCTGGAGTTCCTTAGGGAAAGCAACTGGGGAGTTATCCTTGGTTACTTGAGTTCAGTGTAAAGACAATCACTTGCCTCCCTACAGGAACCAAAGTATGGCCAGGAGCCAAGGGTGTGGAGGAAGTGTAACTCCACCTGTCAGATCCTGCCAGACAGATGCCCTGCCGTGGAACGGAGCACAGCTGTTTGCTTGGGGCATGAGGAAATAAGGAGTGGGTGGATCTGTTTGCTTTTTCCTTTTTCTTTCAGACTTTCCCCAAGATCGCTCTCTGAGCAGCCAGAAACTAAAAGCAAGCTTTGGACTGATATTCAGTGTACAGGGTACAAGGCATACACTTTAAGCTTCTAGAGGTATTCCACATTGAACAGATGGAATACTAAACCTTTGAACCTGACCTCTTTCTTGGGCCCATGTTCTAATGGTGTTAATCAAGCACAGGATTGGTCCTGTGATAGATTCTGCATTGATCTCTTTCCTTTGAGACCAAGGCATTATGATTGATGAAATTCCAGTACAAATGCTCAGGTCCTTGAGGGTGTGCAATAACCATGCATACAATTCTAGTTTTACATGCATTGGTAGAACTGGCTGTTCTTCATTGAAAAAAACAGTGGCAGTTCATTGAAACTGTTATTAAGCTATAAATATTTGTTGATAAAAGGAACAATATGCCCTGGCCTAGTGGGATAAATATCAGATTAAAGAATGTATTAGCTCATTCAACAAATACTGTTTTCTACATACTAGAAATTGTTTGAGGCTCGGAGTCCAGTGGGGAAGACAGATATCCATCATTATTGTGCAGTATGATGTTAATAGTCAGAAGTGAGCAGAGGTTAGGCAGCCAGATGGAAGAGGAAACCAGTGGTATAGTAAGGCTTCCTGGAAGAAAAGACACCTGAGGAAGAGACTTGGATGAACAGTACACAGACAATTCAAAACAGTAGAGAAATAATACGGTAGGTAATGGAGTCTAGCCAAAGCAAGGCTGACAGGACTTGGAAGTTGGCTGAAGCCAGGGAGATTGGAATGGGCTAATTGACCATGGATGGCCTTACACCATTGAGACTGGGTATTTATTTCAATGGAGTTGTGTTGTCTTTTGTCAAGCTCTCCGTGGTCCCGTCACTCTCGCATTCTGCTGTCCTTAAACCCCCAGGGCTAGGGGGTTCTTCCCCAGCTCTTCCTGGCCCCATCACTCTTGAATTCTGCTGTTCTTAACCCCCCAGGGCTAGGGGGTTCTTCCCCAACTCTTCCTGGTCCCATCACTCTCGAATTCTGCTGTCCTTAAACCCCCAGGGTTAGGGGGTTCTTCCCCAACTCTTCCTGGTCCCATCACTCTTGAATTCTGCTGTCCTTAAACCCCCAGGGTTAGGGGGTTCTTCCCCAGCTCTCCCTGGCCCCATCACTCTCGAATTCTGCTGTTCTTAACCCCCCAGGGCTAGGGGGTTCTTCCCCAGCTCTCCCTGGTCCACGGCTGTGGGTGGTCTTGTCCTTCTCTAACTGGCTCAGTGTTTGCCTCATACCTCCTTTCCAGTGTTATCACCCACCACTGTATCACTCATTTTTATGCCCTCCCTTTATCTTCCTTCTTGGTTGGATTGCTTTTAGAGATAGGGACTCAGGGTGCTTACTAGTCCCTGAATTCCCAGCACTGGGAGACCAGCAGTGGGAAAGTACATAGAATAAAGGTTAATAAACAATTCTTTTAAAAATATTTATTTTGTTTTTCATTGTATATGTGTATGGGGGGCATTGTGCCTGCAGAGGATAGAGATGTCAGATCCCCAAAGATGACGTCATAGCTGGTTCTGAGTCCTATGATATGGATCCTGAGAACAGAACTTGGGTCCACCACCCAGTCTTCTGTAAGAGCAGTATGCACTCTTAACTGCTGAGCCATCTCTCCAGCCCACCAACAAACTATTCTTAACTACAAACCTACAAATTTGAGTTTTTGTTCCCATGAAAGCTGAAAGGAATTAATTTAGCAGGCTTAAAATTGCTTATGTGTGTCAGGTCTACTGGCAATGTTGGCCCTGGGCTGCCATCTGGGTATCAGGAGGGTTCCCAACACTCTAAATGATAAGAGCAGCTCACTGTATCTAGGCTGCAAAAATAGCTTATGGTGGATACCTACTTTCCTTTGGGGAATTCTGAAAGTGGGTACATGCCTATGTGACCATCTCCCCAGATAACCCTGCACCAAATCTCTGAGGAACTCTTAGTTAGAGACATTTCACATACATTGTCACCACTTGCTTTGTTCCCTCTGTAACTCCCTGTGAGGACCTTGGAAGCTCAGACCCATTTGTTCCCCCAGTGTTACAGAATGTGCTTTATCTTTTGCTGACTCAGTTTGGTATCTGTTCACTGTGATAAATTCATAGCGGTGAGCGTGACTTAATCTTGAAACCCGAGACTACACTTGGCCGGTCCTTCAAAATAACATGAATTGCCACAAAGTGCAGAGCCAAACTATTTATTTGTTTTCCATTTTATTGTTTATTTATTATTTATTTTCCAGTCAGGACTTTGTGGATACAAAATCTCAGAGAGGTTACCGGCCCTTCTATAGAGATGAACCCGTTTCTTAACTCGTATGTATATAGTACTATAGATATGTATGTACATAGTACTTTGAAGAAGTGCTTTCAAAGCTTTCATGGGGTTTTGTCATTTCACAAGCCAAATCAGATTTCATCCTTTGAAAATAAATGTCAGGCTTTGAAATACCAAACTTTGAGAATGTTGGGGTCTCTGATAATTTCTTTCTTTCTTTCTTTTTTTTGGTTTGGAAGCAGAGGAAAAATGGGAGGTTCACAAACACCCACACCCAACCTGAACTGGAATCAGTGTGGATAGATTATGGTGTGGTATGAGGTAGGGGCCCGAACAAGTAGAAGGTAGCCACCTGGGGAGAGTTACGCATCAGCACAAGAGCTTTTAGGGAACCAACAAAAGACTAACATCTTCTAACATAATATTTGTATGGAGATATACAGTTTTCAAAATGCTTTCACAAATTCTATCCTCTGATGCCAAAATATCTCCATTGGGTAGGTAACATTATCAGTTCAAAGGTGAGGAGACTGATTCAGGAAAAAAAAGAGTCTTGACTTGGTTAGTTTCAGATAGAACCATCCAGCTTTTCTCATTTTAAATTTAGATCCAGAGAAACTTCAGCTCTATGAAGTCTACTAGAGTCTGCATGGATTCTGGCTCTAATATGTGTATCAGTCAAGCTTCAAAAATGAAAAGTATCAATGAGTCAGTGAAAGCTTTGAGGCTAAGTCTCTACTCTTGCTGGGCGCCATCTTGGGTGCAGTTTACTTATAGGGAGAGGGTACAGGTGGCCTGCCATCTTGGGTGCAGTTTACTTATAGGGAGAGGGTACAGGTGGCCTTTCTGTTTTAGTACCTAGGTTGAGAATTGGACAGAAAGAGAAAGGGACAGAGGACCTGGGAGGATGTGAGCCACAGTTCTGTCCTCATAGTAGTTTGTAGGACAAGGTGGAAGCCTTACCGCTGGCCCCTTACAGGATCTAGATGAGAAGGAACTGGGGAGAAGGTTTGGTTGTCCATTTCACAGCACCTCAGATGCTATCAGAGTTAAAAAAAAAATCAACAGAATTATAGACAAATTCGGGCCAATAATTGCTTTCAGTTCCTTCTTAATTATTTCTGTATTTCCACAGTGAACCCTTTGAGGACAGTCATCAATTATATTGAGTTTCTACTGGGTGTCAGATGTCTAACATAAAACATTTCTTTAATTCTCACAAAGATTCTTAAAAGTAGGAAATTTAAGTCATCTAAGAGATAACAAGATGAGACTCAGAAAAGTTTAAAATATTTGACCAGGATCACACAGCAAATTCATGGCAGCCCAGGATCCAAACCTTGGTCTCAGACCCAAGTCAGGGCTTTTTCTTTACTCTGTTGCCTGAGAACAGTAGTGTGACTTCATGAGATAAAAGCTATTCTCTCCTATTGTTTACAAGTAGCTAAATCTTGTGCTGTTTTTATTTTTGGAGATAGCCTTTCTGGTATGTAGTCTAGGCTGGCCTGAAATTTTCAATTCTCTTGCCTCAGCTTCTTCTCCTTTTCTCCTTCTTCTTCTCTTCCTTCCCCACCCAGTGTGTGTGTGTGTGTGTGTGTGTGTGTGTGTGTGTATCTGTGTGTGTGTCTGTGTGTGTGTATGCATGTATGTGTGCAAGTGCACTCACCCACATGTGAAAAGCCAGAGGTCAATGTGGGGTGTCTCCCTTTTTTTTAGGGTCTCTGACTCACTCGGACCTCATGGTTTTGGTTAAATGGACCAGTGAGCTTTGGGGAATCCTCCTGTCTCTGCATGCGCTCGCGCGCGCGCGCGCGCACACACACACACACACACACACACCACCCCGCAATATTGTAGTTACACGTAGGTGCCACCATGTTTGGCTTTGTGTGGGTGCTGGGGACCCAAGCTCAGGCCCTCATGCTTCTGCAATAAGCGCTTTCCCCACGGAGTCATCTTTCCAGCCCTGCCTCAGCTTCTTGAGTACTGGAGTTGCAGGCAGGTCCCACCACGCCCAACTCTTACCTGGGCCTCAGTAAGTAGTAAGGTTCTTCTAGTGAGAAGGTTAAAGCTAACGGCCACTTACAGAGGAGACGTTCTTAGTGAAGACAGCACATGCTTTGCGCGTGGATGTGTTTCCATTCCTGGGTCCCATGGGACTCAAGAGTGGCAGACTTTCTTACTCTTCTTGGATAAAAGGGGCAGTAATGGTCTCTTCTGTTCATTGGCTTTAGAGCCAGCTTATCTAAAGCCATCCCTTCTTGGTAAAATTTCATCGCCTGGGAAAAATCTACCTTATCAGGTAAAGATTTTTATATTATAGAACTATAAGAAAGAGGGACACAGATCATTTGAAGCTTCATTTCTTTTAAATAGTCAGCACATCGCACTTAAGAGACGTTGTATCTTGAGATACAATGGAAGAGCTGACCATGGGCAATTAATAAATTCCAGGATGATATACTGCTGCACACAGACTAGGGACACCGTAGTAAATGCCTGCAACCAAGACTCCTGGGCACGAGCATCTGTCCCAAGAGCAGGGGAGCTCGGGGCCTGTGAGCGTGCTCTGGCTGCAGGTGGCAAGGTTCAGCTTTTCTAGATTAGATGGTGAACCAGGGGCCAGGTCACCACCACTTCAGGGAATGGAAATGCAAACATTCTTTTAGAGGGTGGGGCATGATTTTATTTGGGATGCTGAGAACATAGCACTGTGAGTAGTTGTATCAGCTAATAATGACTAAGTTCTTTACACATATGAGCTCATCTGATTTTCACATCATGCGTTTTAGGTAGGTATTTTACCAATGAAAATGCTGTCCTGAGGTTTCTGTTGCTGGGATAAAACACCATGGCCAAACCAGCTTGGGGAGGCGAGAGTTTATTTCAGCTTACAGTTCCACATCACAACCTATCACTGAGGGAAGTAAGGGCGGGAACTCAAACAGGGCAGGAACCTGGAGGCAGGAGCTAATGTAGACAGAGGCCATGAGAGTGTGGCTTATTGGCTTGCTCAGCCTGCCTCCTTATAGAACCCAGGACCAAAAGCCCAGGGCTGCTAACCCCATACACACAATGGCCTGGGCCTTCCCACACCAATCATCAATCAAGAAAATGTACCACAGGCTTGCCCGTGGGCCAATCTGGGGTGGGGCATTTCTTCAAGTGAGGTTCCTTTTTCCAAAATGACTCCAGCTGGTGTCAAGTTGAACTAAAACTAGTCATCACAGATGTGAAGTAATTTACCTAGAGTCATTCAGAAAGTTCCGAGATGTACTTGTTAGGCCCACAGTGCAGCCAGTTCCCGTTTTAGCGACACTGCTAAGGAGTTAGGACCTGGACATTTAAAAACCACAGCTATTTCTTGTGCTGTTGTTACTAGAAGAAGCAGTGTGAAATGGCTCCACTTTCCATCAATTCATGGAGCAATCCTGGAAACCCAGCTTTTCTTTCCTCTCCATGCAAACCAATGAGAACATTTGAGCTGATTAATTAATGATGGATGTTCTTATACATCATCCTCAATCTACTGATACATTCCTAACCATGAAGATAGCGAGCAAATAGCAGAAATCAACCCAAACAAGCAGGACGACTTTGAAAACCATAAATCCCTTCAATAGAGGACTAGTTCACAGAGAGACATGATGCTTATCTGGAAATTTGGATACTTCTCAGTTTTGTGTTATGGAGGTATACTCTATGACCCTGAGGAAATAGGTTTTGTCACTTCTTTTGTCCTTTATTTTATTTTGTGTATGTATGGCGTGTGTGTGTGTGTGTGTGTGTGTGTGTGTGTGTGTGTGTGTGTGTGTGTGTGTGTCTCGTGCACACACACGCGCGCACTGGCATACATACAGACATGGTAAATACAGGCGTGCATATGGAGGTCAGAGGACAGCATCAAGTTGTTGCCTTCTGCTTTGTTTGAGACAGGGTCCTTCTGTTGTTTTATGGCTTCATACACTGGATAAACTGGGCCCTGAACTTCTGGGATTCTCTTGGCTCCACCTCCCATCTTCCCTTTGAAGCACCGGGATTACAGGCGCTTGCACTGTGTCTGGCTTTTATACGGGTTCTGGGGATTCAAACTCACGTCCTCACGCTTTCACAGCAAACACTTCGACCTACTGAGATATCTCCATAGTCCTCTTTGGTCCTTTAGAATTCACATTTGCTCTTTTGAGTCTTTGGGAAACAGGGATGGAAGAACTGAGATCTTTTCCCCCCTCTAATGAATTGCAAAATTAATTAATGATAAAAAGCATTAGCTTCTATTTTGTCATGTTTGCAGTCACACTGGACTTCTTTTACAAACCACGTAATTATTTCTAATGAAATGGTTTGCAGGGATCATATTTGCATGGAGGGAGGGTACCGAGGCTAACAGCACAGACACGCATGCTCGACAGATTCCTGTTGCAGATCCTCTAACCTTTCATTTGGTAACACAGGTTGTCACTTGTGCGGAACTAAGTTGTGTGACAGCTGGGAGACCTTCATCGTGGAAAAACCAATTTCTCTGCCTGTTGAAGCAATTTCCAAGACAGGAAGTGTTGGGACTGTGGCCTTGATTTCTAAGGACAGATGTATAAAAAATTGGTATGAGATCTAGCAGCTTAAATTTCATGGATGTGAGGAAAGTTTGAGATGGCTGAAATTTTTCTTTGTGCATGTCCCTGAGAAATTTTGTGACTCAAAGTCCCCGAGGAAGAAAAGGAAAACTGACTTTGTAACACAAATATTGGCAGGAAGAGTGCTTAATTCTTTTCTTTGTGGTTATTTGTGTTTTGTAGTGAAGGAGACATAATAAAATACAAAACTAGGATTCTTGGGGCAGGGGAATCATTAGCAAGTAGTTTGCTTCTGTGATTTCTCATATGAACCCCTTTTTAGCTTTTGGTTTATTATGTCTAGAACATTGCTTGTTTGAAGAAGGCAAAGGATCTTCCAGGAGACTGCAAGGCCCTTAACATGACACATTGGGCAGGAGCCCCATTTAGAGACATTTTGCATTAAACAGGCTGAAAAGGTTACAGGCTGAGAGGCACATGATTGGCCCTGACATGAAATGGAGCATGGAAAGATTAGTGAGGTGTGCCTTTCATTGCCCCCACCGCTTTGTCTGCTGGTCTGTCCTGAACTGCTCCTGTTACATAGGTTTGAGGAAGCTAGATTGTTTGAGCCCAGACTTACCCCTAACTTGAAGATCCATTGATTACTACCAGAGGCTACATTGGTATCATGGCTTCCCTGGTGAGTTACATTATGTTGAATAATTCCGAGTCTAACCTTCTAGAGAGCAGCAGGCATTCTCTGGGCCAGACTATATTCCTCATCTAACCTTTCTACCTGATTTCCTATGACTCATATTGGGTACACATTGTAAATTTAACACACAACAATAACCTGTCCTGCAGAACTCACCAGTTATATACTGTGTTTAGTTTTAATTTTTTCACTGTCAATGTATCAAGGTTATTAATTCCTCTCTCTTCCAGCTCTTGTATCCTCAGAGCAGCTGGTAGAATCTCCAGAGAGTAAGGTTGAGAACCATGTGTGATTTTCAATTACAAGAAGCTGAGAGGCTTGAGGGTAGTTCAGCGGCAAAGCATTTTTCTCTGTTGTGGGCCTGGATTGGATCCCCAGCCTTTCTCCCACCCTAAAGAAAAGAGTTTGAGAGAGCAAATGGCTCTTTACTATGTGTATTCCCTTACTCATGATCTCAAAGTTTAGACATGAGTCCACAGGAATTAGTTTGGATTCTTGCTAAACTCACGACTCCATTCAGCACTTGGATTTAGGCTAGAGCAGAGAGAGTGAGGTGGCCATGTGGAAGGGTCTCCCAGTATATGTCTGAAGAGCTATTGTTGGCACGTTGGAAAGCAGCTGTTAGCTGTGTCCACAATGGACATAGCAGCAGGGAACCACAGAAGACAAATTCAACAGTAAAAATGCAGACATCAGAGGACTGTGTGGTGGTATTGTGTTCCCCAAAATATTGTGTACCTTAATAAACTTATCTGGGGTCAGAGACGAAACAGCCACAATATTAAACAGAGGTTAGGCAGTGGTAGCACACGCCTTTAATCCTAGCATTCCAGAGGCAGAAATCCATGTGTTCAAGGATACAGCCAAGCATGGTGACCCACGCCTTTAATCCCAGAAAGCAAGCCTTCAATCCCAGGGAGTGGTGGTAGAAAGCAGAAAGGTATATAAGGTGTGAGGACCAGAAACTAGAAGCATTTGGCTGGTTAAGCATTTGGCCTGGTTAAGCTTTCAGACTTTCGAGCAGCAGTTCAGCTGAGAGCCATTAGGATATGAGGACACAGAGGCCTCCAGTCTGAGGAAACAAGACCAGCTGAGGATCCGGTGAGGTGAGATAGCTGTGGCTTGTTCTGTCTCTCTGACCTTGCAGTGTTCGCCCCAATACCTGGCTCAGGTTTGATTTTATTAATAAGACCATCTAAGATTTCTGCTACAGGGCTGGTCTTTCTTTTGATCAGGAAAAGGTATTGAGAGATCACCTTTCCCAAGAGGGTGAGTTCCGGTTCCCAAGGCTAGTGTTTGCATGTCTGCTTGTCAAGCTGGTGGCTTGGGGCTTGCACCTTGGTGTTTTCTGGTATTCCTTGGCCCTAATTCCTTAATCGTCAGCCCCCAGTAAATGGTTAAGTGTTCCACCAAGGAGAGTTTGAAGGCTCTTTCTTTCTGGAATTTGTGTTTCAAGTCTTCCTACTGGGGAAGTATAAGTAAAGAAGAATATTCTGGAACTCATCACAAGAATATTTACAGAAACGTCTTTCGTTGGAAGACACACATTTGTTCTTTTGGGCGTTTTCTCTGCTGGATGTTGTCTTTTCATGCTAAAGTGACTTCTAGGTACCTTGGTCCTTTTCAGCTTTAGGACTGTGATCTGACAGGGATGCCAGAATCCTAGGGTGCATCTCAAATTCCCTAAACTGGGGGGGGGGGGGTTGTCTTTAAAACTTGTTCTTTATCTTGCAGCATATGAGAGTGCAGAGATCACAGGGAGCTCCTGGGAGCAGATGGAAATAAATGCAGATGAGTTTAGCATGGCAGAGAAGGCCCAGGTTTTAGCGGGGCATGGTTCCTTAACAAAGGGTTGAAGAAATGGACCACGGCTCCCGTGTTGTTATCAAGCTGGAAGGGAGCCTAAAGACACATTCTACTCAGCCCTTTCATTTGACGGAGTGAAGTAAGCAAGACGGAAATGCTAAGTGGCCTGCTGAAATGGCACAGTTATTCAGAAGTAGTTCTGGGTTCTGCGGCCTATAAGACTGAACCAAGGAAAATGGCCAGTTTGGTGGATAAAAGCCATTTACATTGACAACTTTTATAATGGTGCAGCCATTCAGCATAGTATGTTTTAAAGATCTATACTATACATATTTTAATTTTAGGAATGGCAATGATAACATTGTCTTTCTTCCATAATCAAGTAAGAAGATAGTAATGTAGGATTGATTTTGAAACACTAATTCTGAATCAGTAGCTCCTTGGTTTTTCTAAGCTGAGATTATATTGAGTGAAGAATATAATTATTAATATATGCATCACTCTTATTTTTTCAATTTTATTGCTGTGTGTATATGTATGTTTGTATGATGTGTGTACATGTGTGTTGGGTATGCAAATGTGATGGCGCACATGTGAATGTCAGAGGACCACCTTCTGGAGGTCAGTTCTCCCCCTCTGTTTTCATGAAGGTTCCTGGTACTGAGCTTCGTCTGTTAGGCCTGCATTGCTGGTGACTCTTCCTGCTCAGGCAGCTTTTTGGTCCTATAAATTTGGTCCTATAACCCTATCACTTTGAGTTTTTTTTTTAATTAAGTGATATGATTCTTTGAGGGGCTTAGTATATGTAGGGCCTGGCACACAGTGAGTATTAATAATATTCAGTTCCTAATTGTACTAATGAGGAAGAGAGCAAACTCATCAGGTACTACAAATTTATGAGACTTCTAAAAAGCACATTTACCTTTCTTGATATCTGAAGCACGTACCACACCTACATGGATAGCAGGGACGTGTCCTTATGTTATTTCCTATGCTAATCCTACACGTAGGGAATATACTTGGAGTGGTGTTCTGATTTTCAAGTCTGTTGCTTTTATGCACATCTGTGTGCTGTGCAAGATCACGCAGCAGGAGCAAAGCAAACAAATGGGAATGTGCAGAAGAAAGCCACAAGCTCCTCAAGGGAGGGGCCTGTGTGTCGCTGTCACGGATGGCTCATTTTCCATTATGAGCAAAGGCCAGGTGCATAACTGTGGTCCAGATGCTGTTGCTTGGCCACATGACTTACTATATGCCTTAAACACTGGACATGGGACCATGTCCCATGTTTGTCTATTCCTGCCTCATGGATTGGCTTATATCTCCACTGCTTGGACCCAGAGATACCCATGTGTAAAGTGTTTGTCAGAGAATTCCTCATGACCCATGACACATCAAGAGCAAATAGTCTGTCAGGCAGCTCTACACTTGGGGGAAGAGTTACCACCCTGGGGTAAGAATAGGTTGAGGCACTCCCAGTTCTGAGAACAACTTCTTCCCTAGCAGCGAACTTAAGAGGTTCCTTTTCCTCCCTTTCAGGACCTCCAGTCTGCCATCCTTTCACCTTGGTAGATGTTTTTAATTTTTTTTATTCTCTGCTGCCCATGGCTACTGCATGAATCCGTGGAGGAGATGAGCAAGTCCCAGACAAGGTCTCTTGGGACGTGGCTTGTGGTAAGAGGGATTTTCACAGCATCATCCTAAATGCCCTTAGTATCTTCATGTTGAACCAGCCCCTCCCATTTATTTCATCATTTTTCTTTGATGTTCTGATTGTGAGCCTAGACTTTACTGACAGCCACCTCTCCAGCGCTTCTCCATCTTTACACTTTTAATTTATTCACACGACTTTTGTTGTTACAGATGGAAGCAAATTTTAATCTTCAGAAGAGAGTACTAGCCTCTGTTTATAACTAATGTGGACATTAGTGCCTAGGGGTATCTATGGGAGGGTAAAAACATTCACTGAGAATTAGGTGAGGTTGGCTTCAGTCACAGCCTTGTAAGAGCCCAATACCATAACCGTCACATAGCAACTTTGCAAAGTATTGCCCTCCATTTGATGGAAACTCAGAGATTCAAAGATATTAGTCAGCACAAGTTCACACAGCTGATTAGCGCAGCTCTCTGACCTTTATTAAAGTGATATACACTCTTGCTACTGGACAGGCTCAGCTGACATGGCATTCCGTTCTGCAGAGGCCTGTGAGAAAGATGGGCACAACTATGGCTGGCCTTGTGAAGTATAGAGAAGTAGCACAAAGCATTGTGACTTTATAGTTGATCAAGTTTGTGACTTCGGAGTGCATTTATCCATCCCTTCGGAACACTTTCTCCAAGGTTTGGCTCAAGGCTCAGCTGTAATATCCTGGAAAAGGACATGGAGGGGCTTTACCCTGGATTGGGGCTTCTTATAGATTTTTCCACTCATCGCCTATTTTTACCAGCAAAATTTTATGAGACCCTGTATATACAAGCTATATAAAGTAGGTACAAAATCAAACACTTACTTATAATAAATTATAAGGAAATTTATGAGGCAATTCTTTGTATACATATAATTTTATTGTTTATTAAAGATGAACACAAACTTACATACATGTGAGATGGATATGGTTGCTTATTTTTTTTATAGAGGATTAAATCTTGGCTGAATATTTGATACTAAAGGATGTAAAGTATCTTCAACACTATTCAGGATTGATTAGCATTTTAATTTTGTAAGAATTGATGTTGACAATGCTTCTTTGCATACACACATGCTAGAAAATGGCAGAAGTCTGTCTTAGGACCATCTCAGAAACAGCTGGAAATTCTGTTGTAATCCCAGACCAAAGTTCACCGAATGATATTTTAAAATAAAACTTAAGACAGTAACTGAAATATCAAATATGCTAACACTATACAATCCTGAGACATACTAATGCATACTTACATGTGGAGAAGTGATGGTATGAAAACGCTGGAAATCTTTGTGTTCTGTAAATTATGATATTAACATTAGTGCCTGGGAGTAAACCAGTATGTTTCTGTAAGAGCGGGAAGTCGGATTATAGTAAAAACACTGTGGTTGCTAACATACAGTCTTGAGTCTGAGTGGAAGTGTTCTAGACTATGTGTTGGCCTTTGGTGGCATGAGAGGATGAGCTATGCAAACTGTGCATATTAGGTATCCAGCTGCAGTGATGTCATCTGGTGCTATGTAAGTAAGCACTCCCAGAAACCCATGGATTCTGTACACGTTTGTTTTGAATTTCGGGTTGTTGTGTGTTTAAAAATCTTTACAGTTGCTGAATTTTTTGAAACCCCTACATCCATCCAGTTACATCACCCTACATGGGTCACAACGCACAGTCTAAGAAGCTATGTTCTGAATAATGAGAGGCGAGTCCCACAGTACTTTTGTGTGTGTGTGTGTGTGTGTGTGTGTGTGTGTGTATGTGTGTGTGTGTGTACGTAAGAGCAGGAGATAGATTACATGATAAAAATAATTGTCATACTGGTGACTTTAGAGATGGGAGAGACTTGTGGAGACAGGAGAGATTTTGTGTGTGCTAAACACTCCTTTCTTCCCCCTCCATGAAATGATGGCACCAGCAGTGACATGGAATTTTTTCAGGAGGTTTTAAAGTTAAGTTTTCCATTTTGGGTCAACTATAGATTTGCACAAGATTAAAGGAAACAACACAGAGAAATCCACGTACCTTAATTAGCTGTGGTGTGAATGGCTAGAAATTCCCAGGGCTGATCAAAACTGGTCTATAAACCTGGATAATGGAGACACGTTTTCTTCACCAGCTATGTGGATCTGTGGAATTATGGAAAGCAAATAAGGTTCAAGGTGCTATATAAATGTTACTGCTTCTTCTTCTCCTCCTCTTCTTCCTTCTTTCTCTCTCTTCTCCCTCCTTCATTTTTCTGTCTCTCTAATGGCTTCCTAGTGACTTAGCAATTATCCAACCTAGTCTCTCTCTCCCCCATCTTTCTGTTAATTTAAAAGTTACGTAAAAAGTAATAGGTTTCACTATGGTATTTCTTAACGTGTGTGTCATTCATTATACTTTGTTCTAATCTGTCCTCCTCTCTTTCACTGTCTCCCCTACTCTCCGCCCTTGCTGGTCTTTCCACACACACACACCCCACATTTCTAATTCTGGCTTTCCTGTCACGTGTATTCTATTATCTCTCTCTTTCCTCTTCCCCCTCTCCTGTAAGGTATCTTCCTTCCCCTCCTGGACTGCTTTCTCTGTTAGGATGGTACACGCGCGCGCGCGCACACACACACACACACACACACACACACACACACACACGGAGGAGGCTACCACTGGGTCAAATAGAAACTCTATTGTCAGTTGGTTGAGAAATCTCCACACTGATCTCTAAGGTGGCTGTACCAGCAGCGGAGAAGTCCCCTTCCCCCACATCCTCACCAGCATTTGCTGTCATCTGTATTATTGATAATGGCTACTCTGACTGGGTGCCATGAAATCTCAAGACAGTTTTAATATGCATCTCCCATGTAGCTAAAAAATTGAACACTTAAACATATTCACTGGCCATCTGAGAACTGTTCACTCAGATCACTATTTATTGATACGATGTATTGATTGATTTCATGCATTTATTGATTAGATGTAGGGCTTTGTTTTTGTTTTGTGGGTGTGTATATGTGTGTTAAATATTGGGAATTTATTCCGTTTCCTACACATTAATCTCCGGTCTGATGTGCAGTTGGAAGTATTCTCTCCCACCCCGATGCTTGTCTCTTCACTCTACTGATTCTGCCCTCCTCTGTGCTGAAGCCTTTTACCTCACAGCATCCCATTCATCAGCATCTGAGATGATTTCTACCAGAGACCTTTTCAGAAAGACTCTGCCTATGTCCATATCTTGAAATATTTTCCTTAGTTTTTCTCTTGCAGTTCAAAAACAATGAGGTATTTGATTTATTTTCCATGATTTTTTTTTGGTATAGGATCAGAGATACAGCCTTAGTTTCATTCTTCTACCTGTGACTATCCAGTTTTACCAGCAGCATCTGTTGAAGACGCTGCCTTTTTATCCAAATGTATATTTTTGAAAACTTTGTTGAAAATTGGATGGCTGTCCCTGTAGGGTGTATTTCTGGGTCTTGGTCTGCATGCCTGTGGTTTTTTTTTGTGTGTGTGACAGTACGGCATCTTTGTCACTGTCTTGGTCAGGGCTACTATTGCTGCGATGACATACCTTGATGAAAGCAACTTGGGGAGGAAAAGATTTATTATACCCTAGTTCACCATCAAGGGAAGTCAGGACAGGAACTCAAGCAGGGCAGGAACCTGGAGGCAGGAGCTGAGGCAGAGCCCATGGAGGGGTGCTGCTTACTGGCTTGCTCATCATGGCTTGCTCAGCCTGCTTTCTTATCTCAGGGATGGCACCACCCACAATGGGCTGGGCCCTCCCCCATCAATCACCAATTAAGAAAATGCCCTACGGCTGGATTTATGGAGACATTTTTCTCTATTGACATTCTCTCCTCTCAAGTAACTCTAGCTTGTGTCAAGTTGCCATAAAACTAGCCTGTACAGTCACTATATAGATAGGGAACATAATAGAGACCAGACACTCTGATTCCCTAGCATAGCTCTTTCTGCTTAGTGTTGATTTGACTATTTGTGTTTTTGTTGTTGTTGTTTGTTTTTGTTTGTTTGTTTGTTTGTTTGTTTTGTGTGTATTTTTTCCATGTGAACCTTAGAATTTTTTTTCTATCTCTGCAAAGAGTATTATTGAGATTTAGATGGGGATTGCATTGAATTGGAAGACTGCTCTTTAGTTAATACAACCGTTTTTTACAGTATTAATTTTGGCAATCCACGTGTGTGGGAATTCTTTCCATTTTCTAGCATATGTTCCAGTTTATTTTCTTGGCATCTTAAAGTTTTCATCACAGAGGTCTTTTGCCTCTTCCGTTAGGTTTGAGTACCAGTTGTGTTATCTGTTTCAAAGCTCTAGTGAGCGGGATTGCTTTCCTGACTTCTTTCTGAGCAAGTTATTGTATAGAGAAGCTGCTGCTCTTGACATGTCGAGTTTACATCCTGTTACGTCACTGAGTTTGCCTCTCACATCACGAACCTTCTGGTAGAGTCTTTAACGTTTTTGAAGTACAGTATCATTATGGGCAAATTTGGATAATTTGACTTATTTTTTCCCTATTTGTATACCTTTTCATTTTTCTCCTGTTTTACTGCTCTAAGACTTGGAGTACCATATTGACTGTATAATAAGACACTTGCCCTAGTTCTGATTTTAAAGGAAACACATGGGTGTGTCATGTTAAGGTATGTTCCTTTTATTCCTAGTTTTTTTTTCAGGTTTTTATCATGAAAATCTGTTGATCTTTGTCAAAGGTCTGTTCTGTATTATCAAGATGACTATATGTGACTTCTGTTCTTGGGCCGTTTATGCTGAATTATATGTATTGAGTTACGTATTTCTATGCTTCTAATGTATATAATCTAATAAATAAACATGCAGTAATACTTAACCCATGATGATATATTTCCCTTCTCTTTAGTGGCATTTGCCAGCCAATATTTAGAGATGATTATAATTATGGTCCCTAAATTTGAGATGAAAAAGCAGTATAGTCTCAGTAGTTTTTCTTGACTTCTTTTGGTCATCTACTTTTTATTTTCTTAAATATAAGACAAAAAAAATCAGTGGAACATAGAATTCATGTCTTTAGACAAGACTTCTCTCCAAATCTCTCTCAATTTACTTACTCCTTTGTGCAAGATGGTCATGGGCTTTCTTTCCTCTTGGTGGCTTTGGCTCCCTAACAGGAGAATCAGGCTGGAGGAATCTGAGGCATTCCGTGGTTCAGCAGCCCTGAACACTCAAGCTCTATTTTCATACCATTGTATTGCTCCATCTCCACTATTAAACTTTTGCAAACTGCTGTCCCTATTTACGAGTTCATCAAGCACTTTCACTGGGGAAATGTCCTCTCTTCCAGAGTTGGTCTCTGAACAAAGGTGAGAATTCTCCTGGGGTTTATGAAGGGAATTTCCAACTTGGAGTAGTGCTGCACTCTTATAATCCCAGCATTTTGAGTTAGAGGCAGGGGGATTTTGAAACCAGAGTTAGCTTTGGCTACGTAGTAACACTCTGTCTCAAAAACAAAAACAAAAACAAAACAAAACAATAACAAAAACCAGTGCAGTTACCTTGTGAAGGTATCTACAATTAACACATAGATCTTGTGGCTAAGCAGTGTCCATCATGTAGTCAGGGGAAGCCTCCTAGGGACTCCATTCCTTGGGAGTTTTGAGAATTTCAGTCAAGTTTAGGAATAGACTCTAAGCTAGACATTAGAAAGGTATGGAGTTCATAAAGGTCATCGATAAGAGATGAAGAGCCAAGTACTAACAAAGATACAACCCATCTGCACATTGGGACACTTCCACTGAAGGCAGGGTGGTTTGGAGGTCAAGAGTGTGCACACTGAGGCTGGACTTCCTGTTCTTTTTAACATACTGTGGTGTCACATTGTGAGCGATCCAAGTGGTAATGACGTGAAGTACTTAAAACAATGCCTGGCATATTCTAAACGCTACACAAGCCTTATTGTTATTAATTACTATTGTTATTAATATTAACGGCTTATTTATCATCAAGAACACCTAATCTCATCTCACCACAACACAAAACAGTTTTGTGACCCTAGATTATGTGTTTGCCACATAGAAGCTGAGCAATCAATTCTCTCAGACATTATTTGGGTATGCTCTCACTCAATGCTTTATCTACATGGAGACAGCACCGGATACCACAGCTTGAGGGGCTCGGTTCCACAAGATTGCCTTTGCTTCAGATGATATTTGTAAATAATAGGTTGTCACTTACACTTCTGACTGACTACAAGATGGAGTTCCTGCTGTTTTCTACCACTTGGTCTTGACTGAGTACAAGACCTCACAGAACTCCAACAGGCCTGTATGTTAAGGAACAGTGATCACACAAGATCAATTAATTTAGTAAAAAATAATCCCACTCTTTGGAAGATTAAGCACTATCAAAAGAATGACTATGTAAATTCATACCAACTGTGGGGTGGCTTTCCTCTCGCGTTTGAAATGAAACAAGTGTTAAGCTTGTAAGTTACTGTGGCATGGTTTGTTGTATCCCAGTTCTTCTGTGGCTCGAACTGTGTTCTTTCTCCACTCCATGTCACAGTGCCCATTGCTGGAAGGTCGCTATGAGAGAGGTCATCTTTTCAATGGCTTCTTTGTGAATGAAGAGATAGAGACTTCAGGAGGTTAAAATTGACTTTGGTTTTGCATTATGCCCCAGTCTTCTGTGATCATACCCCTCTCAGCAGGGAAATGTACCCAGTGAGTCTCACAAAGCAGGCCCTTAGGATGGACTCATCCATTGTCCCCCATTGACTGAAAAACTAAAAATGAGTGCTCATTTACCTTCTCAAAGTTA